>JAPXVT010000007.1:7116387-7128679 GCA_029823135.1 Acanthurus reversus | reverse complement strand
TTTAGATGTTTTCATTTTTATTTTTGTGACAGTTTTTAAGTTCAAGTTGTATCAAGTTGAACGTCCAATAATCATCTAAGGCAGTGGTCTTTAACCAGGGGGGTTGTGACCCTAGGGGGTCCGTGGAGGTGCTGCAGGGGGTCCTCCAGAATAGTTAAAAAAAAATATTATTTTGTTTTCAAAAATTATATTGAGTTAACTCAGTTAAAAATAAACTCTAATATTAATGGGCAACAATAAGCGTCTTTTTTACAAACATGACAGTGACTGAGTATAAAATAGGTTAAAAACAGTTGGCTCGTCTTAAAACGCAACTCTTTTTCTAAACTTTCTTTTTTTATCTGGGGGTCTCTGCTCAGTTCCTCTATCATTGAAGGGGTCCCTGGGCTGAAAAAGGTTGAAGACTCCTGGACTAAAATATTCACAACAGAAGAAAAGAAAATTGTCAAAAATCGATTTTTAGGATTTGTAAATAAATACTGAATCTTAGAAAATGAGAATCTAGATTCCTACGTGAAATGATTTTTTTCACCACCCCTACTGCACAGGAACAGGTTCATTCTCTTACATGACAATTACAACGTAGCCGTTGGTCAAAGTGAACTAACTTTGGTAACACTGAGCTGTTTCTGTTCATCTGACAGTACACAAGCACTCCTGACGCAGTAAAGCAATCGAAAACTTACTACAGGTGGATGTTGTTGCAGTTACACCTGTGTTGTTATAAGCATCATGATAAACAAAAATAAATATGAAACAAAAGTCACAAAAGTGCAGAAAAGACATTAGCTCATGTCCCACAGCCAGCCATGCAATAACAAGAATGTAATTAGTATTTAGTATTAATTAAGCGTTCAATTGAGTTTGTTTGTGTGTGTGTGTGTGTGTGTGTGTGTGTGTGTGTGTGTACACTTGTCAAACCAAACTTCACCAACACTCTATTTTATTTCCTCATAAACAGGAACAGACAGCAGTAAAACCCTCCTCAGCTCTCTGACATCAGAGTGAGGAGCTGCAGACTCCACAGGGTTAACTTAATGACACCACTGCTCAAACACTGTTGCTTTAGTGGCCTGGCACATGCTGCACAAACCACAGGAATGGCTCTATATACTGTGCATTATGTGTGTACATATACATGTATGTGTGTGTGCTGAGTGACTCGAACACTCTGACTGGGAGTGTGACAGAGGTTTCCCTGTAAGTGACACCACTCTCTGCTGCACCCTGCTGTTGCTCCCCGATGGACAGGTGATAAAGCACACAAACAGAAAACCTGCAGCTGTCAGACAGCACTGAACCTTTGACTGAGAACTAGAGCTCACATACAACAAAATCACAAAGTAAAGTCTATGGTAAATTATGTAAAATTAAGACATAATAACAATTTATAATCCCACATGAGCAGCAAAAATCATCATCTGTGTCATTAACACGTTTCTTTCTTGGCTTCCTGTATCTGGTCACACAATCATCATGAATAACAAGAAAAACAAGAAAAACAAACAAAGAACGAGCAAAAGGGTGCAATAAATGAATTTGGCAAATTTATATATTTTAGGCCCGTGCTTTGTGTAATATAAAATTAATGGTCAAACTGTGTCATAACGATATTCTTTCTTGTTTTTATAGTTCGTAGCTGGAACGGAGCCTTGCTATTAAACGTGACATGATTGGGAATTTTTGCTTCATGTGTGGAGCAGATTAGAAGTGAAACTTTGATGTCTTTGTGAGGCAATTTGCTTTACAGACAGCAGTCAACAAAAATACATGATGCATAATACACAAACACAGCACAACATCCATATCAATTACACTGTCACCATCGATGATAGTGATTACAGTTAATTTAAAAAAAATCTGTATCTGTTTGTGCTGCCCGTCGGAAGACTAAAACTTTGTACGGATGGAAGCACCTGAAACTCAACATGTGAAGGATGCTGAGGATCCACAACAGTAGCCTTTGCCTTTAAGATGGCCCTGACTTCATACAGGTGCTGAAGGTCATTTAAGAGTAACTAAATCCCTAAAACACTTTTTTTTTCAGCTGAAAACTAATGCTTAAAAGTATGTAGTGGTGTTTTTGATTGATTCAGGTCTAAATCTTGCCATTTTTAGTGCAAATTAATTGAACTATACATACTCTCTTACAAATGCGCGTAGCAACTGCCCTCTACTGGTTGAAACCCGGCTATTGCTGTTGAATTTTGCTGTTAGTTGATCAGGGGATTCGTGACGGCCTGGAGGTCGCTTTAGTCTCCAACCAAACCCCATAAAAATATAAAAGCTCACAACTCAGAAGCCTGTAGCGCCCGGTCACTTTAACGTTACTCTTTTTCACACCCTTCCACGCATCGCCCTGGAAACAATACACACACACGCTCATGGCCATAGATTATCGATATAAAAGCAAAGACCGTGTTCAACCTGACTTTCCTAAAACAAAAACTACCATTACTGCACCAGCCAGCTGCTCACGGATTTGAATGAGTGACAAGGACGCTGAACAAGTAATGGTAATGCTTCGGTGGCAATCCAACAAAGAAGTAACTGATGGACAGATTTTTGAAAACGACAGAGGCCGCAGTGAAGGAGATCACAGGTGCGAGCCGTTCTCTTTAACTTAAGTGTCGAGTTTAACTCAGATGTGTTTAACTGATGGGAGTTTAGTGTCACTTTTTCTTTGGCACTAGCGCATCGCTGTGGGAAGACGGTTCGGGGTCCAGTGAAGACAAGCCGGCTGCTTATTAAATGAACTGTGGACACATATGAAAAACTGAAATATGCTAACTGAATTTCCCCAATTTACCCTCAGTAAAGCACCGCCTCCTAGCCCAACTGCTACATTTTTTCCACTTTCCAGTTGCATTTTTTGAGTTTGAGGAGGGAAACATTTCAGCCAAAATCCCTGTAAGGTTTAGTTACACTTGAAGGGAAACACCAGTAATCCTACAGCACTGCCTAACGAGTGTGTTTTTACCACGTAAAGTCTTTATTTATGCAAGCTGGTTCTGAGGCATGCAGCACCACTGAAGACAGCATACTGAGCTACAGCAGAACTAACTGATCATCTCATCTGATTGTAGAGCCCTTCATTGCTGTTAACAGTTTGCTGATAAAGAGTAATGAATAAATACATCAAAATGTGCTCTCATGTGTACTCAGTGTTCAAAATGTTGGCTGAGTGGCTTATGTGTCTTTGAGTATTTATGAAAAACGCTATACGAATACCATGTATTCCTATTATTGTGGGTAAATGCCACTTGTGCTGCTGCAAGTGTGACAAAATATTAATAGTAGGGCTGAGCAGCTGATTATTGTCTGTGTTCATTAATCGACTGAACAAATAGTAACTCATCATTGGTTTGTGTGTGCATGAGATAAACAAAGCAATCATGATCAATCCATAAACCCCTTTTCAATCCATGTTTACCTCAGGAAAAGCTGTACACAATAAAACTTAGAGTGTGGTGTTAGCTCAAGTGTACGCGCTTGCTTTACCTTTCTTCTGAAGTTGTGACCTCTCCTTCTGCCGCAGGTCTATCTCCCTGCTGAGCGCCTTCCTCTGCCGCTGCAGCTCACTACGCAGCACGGCTATGCGCAGCTGCATGCACTCCCGCTCTTTTTTCTGTTCAGAGCGTACAGAAGAGAAAGATACGGAGAGAAAACAAAGAAAAAGGATGAAGCAAAATATTTAGGATGTGGTCACGGCAATTTCAAAAGTTTATTAGCCTTTATAAAGACCCTTAAATTCCTACTAGCTCCCTTATAAACACAGTATGTTTTCACAGGCTGATCCTTGGTTGTATTGGTTTCATGTAAATCCGCTACTGAAACAATGCATGCGGTTAAAATTCATAATCCACTGTCAACAGCTAATGACAAGGGAGATGGAGAGTGATTTGGCTATTCAAAACATCTCTCTGATCCCTCAGATCAATGCTACAGGTGAAACGGTTTAGTGATGATCCCACGCCATGGGAACAGCCGTCAGCCACTTAACCGGGATGAAGTTCTGGCTGTTAGCATGCAATCAGCTGCGATGACAGGCTGCGATGACATACGGCTGAAGGTCCTTTTTCATAGTGGTGCAATGGCAGCAGTGGTGCAAGTAGATCCAACCGTTTTTGTGTATTTTCCAGAAAATACAGAAAATATTCCTGGAAATTTGCATTGCCCATATTTTGGAGGCCAGTGTAGAGCAGATGATGCACAGGTGAGGTGCAAACTAGGTCTCCACAATTAATCGAATTTTTTTTTTTAAATCGAAATATGGACTACTGGGATTTTTTAATTGCAGTGGGCGCAATATTTGTTAGAGGGAAATTTGTGTGTCAAAATACAATTTAATTCAAATATTGTGGTGCTGCAGACTTGTCCTGGTCTACACATCACATTCTACTGACTCAAGAAAACATCTTTGTTTGCTACAGATCCCTGCAAAAATCACACCATAATATTTTAATATAATTTAAAGGAAAATTAGAATAATTATGTAAACTGTAAAATTATCATTCACTCTAATATCAAAAATCGTATTGGAATTGCATTATCATTCCAAATAATCGCAATTAGAAATTTTTATAAAAATGCAGTCTTAATGCAAGCAAGTGAGAGGTTCATTGTTTCATTTCAAATCTAAAAATTTCCTGCTGAGGGTTTATGTCTCAGAAACAAGCCTGTTTCTGGCACAATGCCACTCGGCTGCAAGTCTGCTGATTTTTATCAAGAGCAAACAAAATACTTGAAGCAAAATGCAGCAATGAAATAATTACGCTCAAAATACAGTAAATATGAAGAAAAAAAATTATGAAACACTCTCCAACGAGTAGACGCATTTAAAGCCAAGTCAGCATTTCTCTCTAAATGAAAATTATAATAATTCTCACAGTATCTGTTATCTGTAACTAACTCATACAGCATGACAAACTTTCTTCACTTCATAAAATCCCGGCAGACACCTGAAGGCAGCAGGACTCACGCTGATAAATCTGCAGCGGGCCCATCAGAGTGAGCTATCATTACGTGCAGCTCTCCTCTGTGTTTACCTTCATTTAACTGCAGGCAAATGATACCTGTCTGCTGCAAAATAACCACACACACCTCCAGATGTCAGATTATAACAGCTCTCAAAATCCTTTCCTTTTTTTTTTAAATGAAAGTGGTATTTAAGTATTATGTATAAATACTGCTTTTTTAATCTTTATTTTGTTTCTGCTCATAAGGCATGCGTTTACACTCAGAGGGCTTCCTGCAGCAATTTGCTAAATACCACAGAAACTCGTTTGTGTGTTGGTGTTTTTTTTTAATTTTCTTCTAGCTCAATACTTCACACTGCATTTTATTTAAAAAAGCAATATATTTACACATTATACATTATTTACTTATACTTTTATACATTGTGATACATGGAAACTCACCGCTGTAAAAAATAATTTTAAAAACAGACTCTATCCTAAACGGTGTTCTTTCATGGTTATTAAGCCCAATAACCCAGAGTCTGACAATACTGACAGTCATTTGTGCAAAGTCACAACAAACTTGTCCTCACATTTGTTTAATGAAGGGGCAGGTGTATGCTCACTTCACGAAAATCTGACACCCAATTTACACCTGGTATTAAAATGCGATCTGTATCCAGATTAAGTTTTCCAAATAAGGAAAAACGCGTGTTAATGCAAAGTGTAAACACTTTATGATCAGAATGTGATCGGATCTGCAGACCACATCTGAAAGTAGTCTGGCTCACATTGTGTTCAGTTCAGATCTCATGTAGATGTAAACACAATCTGTACGACATGCAGACATCCACACACGCTACGTCATCATCCTGCTTTGACCTGTGACCGCTATGTCATCATTCTGCTCTCTTACTCGCTCTCTCATCCACAGAGACCGGTTAACTGTCGTGGCATTTACGGTAACCGCAATAAAAACGCTGCCAACAGCGTCAGTCGTCTTTTCTGTTTGCTTCTGACAGAAACGCGTCACAAATGAGCCCTTTCAGAGAAAAAGAAAAAAAAAAGGCAGTACAGTAGTGATATTTCTTGCAACCGCACACGTGCCGCATGTTGACGGCCTACAGCTGATTTGCTCAAATGGCTAATCAGTCACACACAGCTTTTGCTGGAGGACAGAGATCTGATCTCAATGTGGTTAACGAGAACACATTAAAAATACCAGATGTAAACGCAAAGGCAAGATCGAATCAGCTATTATCTAAATAACTTACTCAGATAAAGACTGCATTTTAATACCGGGCGTAAATGGGGTGTGAGACTTAAATGTGCCCCTTCAGGATCTGCTTAATGGCTCTCCGACCGAGGCTTAAACACGTATGGCTGAATCTCTCCATGTTTCCTCTTATTCTAACGTTGGCCATTTTAATGTGCATGAAGCCAAGTCTCAGGTGGGCGGGGCACAAGGCCTGTGATTGATAGATCCAATATTTCTCAATGTGGGAAAAAGAGCAGATGATCTTCCAGCCTTTTTTTTTCCTGTTTTGTGTAGGGAAACCATGTTTAAGCATGAATCACAGCAGACATACTGTAATACAGTATTTAGGGGGACTTACACACACATTTCATTCAGCTGATTCAGTTGCAGGATCTGGATTTTTTTTTCTGGCTCACTTTCACACTCTAATTAGTTGAACAGAGCAGCACCATCATTAATATTACCAGTAACACCCATGCTTTCCCTCATATAACACGGAAAAATGTCTGCTGTAGAAAATACACGTTTGTTGACTGACACGGCTCACTTGGAATCTCAAATGAAACAGAGCTATAATCTACATAATTAATCCTATTTACTGGTCTAACTAATCAAAGTTCTAAATAAGAGAAGTACAGAGGGAGCGAGTTCTTACACATGCAGTGGTCATATGTTTCCACCACTTCTTCTTTTTGTTCTTTTTTGGAACAACCAACTAAACATATTTCCGGTTCTTTTCTGCATCCCACTGAACTGCAGAGCTTGAAAGTCCCTCCACAGCCGCTGTCCACCTACACAGGTGCTTTCGATGAATTTGCTGAATCAGACTTTTTCTCTCACTGTAACTAGGGGTGGGTATTGGCAACGCGATACGCATCATGATACATTGTGAAATGATGCTTATTGTGATATTCCACATAGTTCACTGTGAATGTAAAAGCAGAGCTGAAATACAAGCTGCAGTGTATGACCTGGGTAGTTTTAGTACATCACATCACATTGTGCTGATGAATCAGCAGACAAATTGAGTTAAAACTATTTAATTCAAAATTTCCCTTTCAATTTATTCGAGCAATATTTGCAAATTGCCAAACACACTGATGTGGCTGCCCTAACATCAAAATGAAAAATGAAAATTAACTGCACCCTCGCACTTTAACTGGACACACTGAAGCTGAAAACATTAAAATAAAGTTTGTAAGTGTTATTTTGTGTTACTGAACTTTAGGGTTGGGTATTGGCAAGGACTTCATGATGGAATACACATCACAATGCGTGGGGTCAAGATACGGCACGAAAATAAAGACTGGGATAAATTGCCACATCGATTTTTAACGCAGCCGCAACTTGCTTGACTGACAGCGTCCTTAACCACAAGCTCATTTTGTTGTGCCAATAAAATCTGAGTTAAAGGCCTTTTTACAGCAGATGACATGGTTTAACAACATTTGTAGGAGCATTAAAAACATTAATGGCGGCTGTTTTTCTTGTATGTCTTGTATTTTCACCCCTGGAGTTGTGCGCACTAGCTCACTGACATGGTTTCCTGGAAATGGAGAATACCTGTGTGCCCAGTCGCCTCTCGCTAGATAAAGATGAAAAAAACAATGTCCGACACACAGGAAACCAAGGCACATCCAAACGCGTGGATGCACACAAACCCTCAAATGCAAACCCAAGTGAGTGACCACAACAAAGCCCGTCGTTTTATGAAGAGTATCTGTCTTTGCCTCTGTGCCCACAACTCTCGACTGGCGTCTCTCTCACCACATGCTCCCCGGCCAGCAGCAGCATCAGAGCGCAGGTCATTAGTCACGATGCTGCCCCCTCTACAGACTGTCCCCTCATCAGGCTTCATGTCTCTATCTAGGAGAGGGGGAGCCTGCAGTGGGCCAGCCGACTAATGAGGAACAGCACTGGGGATACACAGACTGATGGATGCGGATACCGTATACAGTAGATGAAGGGAAAAATTGGAGGTTAACAGAAACACAGAATGAGTAATGATGCTGTAAGTTAGGATGAACGGATAGAGAAACTTCAAAACATGCACAGAGAGATTTAAGAGGCAACGTTCAGGGACTGTGTGGATGATGACTGAGAAATGCACATGTAATATGAGTTGGAAAAGAAAAACACGACATGGATAACAGAGAGTTGGGAGGAAGTGAGCTTGCTGGCAGGATAACAGAGATGCGGCCTTGTTATTCTTCCTCTCGTTTGCAAGCGGGGACTGTGGCATCTCACACAGTCACACATGCAGATAGATAGTGATCATCGCCGGGATCAGACGAAACATAGATATGCTTCTTCTTGAAGACTTCTGAGGGCTTTGTGGCAAAAACAGAGAGCGGTATCAGCGGCAGAGCGAAGACTGATAGAGCCTCCATCTCTCCGATGTGTCGCACCCTGATGCTTGCATGTTAACCACCACTGGCTTTGGCACGAACCATGAGACTCCTACACTTTCACTGAGCGGCACAGCTGACAAGTGGGTCACACTCATGCCGGTGTGTGTGTGTGAGAGAGAGAGAGAGAGACTGTAACCCACCACCAGAGCCCGTCTGACTCCTACTGAACATCAAACAGCAGTGGGTCAGCTGAGTAAATAAGCAGCAGGCGTGGGGGGAGCATGTTATAACCCAGCAGATTAATGGCAGGTTGTGGGTGAGAGGGTGAAAGGGCCACGCACTGAGGTTGGTGGCCTCCTCTCTGTCCCCCTTTGATCCATGCTCGCTGTGACGCGCATAGACGGATCGTACAGAGCTTTCCAAAGTCAAGGAGGGAAACCCTTAGAAGAGCCACACAATGCTCCACTCACTACAACTAGCTGGGTTTTACAGAAAGGTAGAGGACGAGGATTATGTGATTTATTAGCTGATGTGAGCTCTGAAAAGGGTTTTAAGGAATGTTTCACTGAGGGGGAAGTATCAGAGACAAGTTTTTGAATGGGATCCTTTGTGGCAGAAGAATGGAGGCTCACTGTTTTTGTGGGAAGGCTTGAGAAGGCTATAATGGAGCTACTTCAATAGGAAGGGTGAAGGTCTGAGGAGAGAAACAAAAATGAGCTCTATCCAAAGGGGATGGAAGGCAACAGCTGTAACAGCTGTCTAAAGAGGCACTCAAAAGAGACACTCAAAACCTTTAAATCTGGTATCAGTGCAAAAGCACATACACAACACACACACTTGCCTGGATTTGAAACGTTAGATGGACGCTAAAACATTTTAGCTGCACAAAATGAATTTAGGCATGTCAGGCATGTAAACCTATGACCAAAAAAATGCTTTTTTGCAAAGGCAAGTCTACCTGGAGGATAAAAACACCGAAGTGTCACTCCTCGGGGGCTTTTATAACAGCAGAAGAGAGAAGATGCTTTTGAAGTGAATGTTTACAATAAACACGATGTCAAACCTGGGATCAGTGCCCAGTTTTCACAGCTGTGTGGCTGCCAATTCCAAAAATGCTAAAAATGCTTCCTTGCTTTTGCTGTGGATCCTAGCTGAGGATATGACAGGAAGTGAAAATATAAACAATGGCTTTTGGTCAAAGCATTATCACTTCGGAAGGTGGGATATGGCTCCTTCTCCACTTCTCAGCAGAGCCATCAAAACAAAAGGATAAAATAAGTGACCGCAGGGTGTGATTTCAGCTTACATTACCTTAAATTACAATTACATACAAGGATTTGGGTGATCGGAGCTCTAAAATCCTGTTAAGTATTTAGCTCCATAAAGTTGGTAAATGTTTATTATTGTTGTTGAAACCAATGGGCCTGTTATCGCTGATCACAGCAGTTATCAGTCTCGGGTGTTAACAAAGGCTCCTCGCAAACATCAAGTCTCCACTTGCACCTCATCTCTTTGTATTTTCTCAAAACATGAAATTCAACCAATTTTGACATATTTCTACAATAATATAAGCTGATAAAACAACCTTGGCTACTACTGAAAATAAGCAAACAAGCTGTCTAAACACTGCAGCTGATTCAAAGATAAGTTGCTGATGAAATGGAAAATGCCGCCGATGGGTGACTGTGCTCACCCGCTCTGTGCAGGTCGCCGTCGTCCTTAGCTTTTCCTCGATCTCCTTCCCAATCTTCTGCACTGTCACTTGGGTCTGCTTAATGGCTCTCTGGGCTGTGTGAAGTCTGCAGGAAGAGGAGACCAGAGAGTCACTATCCACATGATTGTTCGTAACCACACACTGAACCACAAAAACAACCTCATGTTGAAACTGTGCTTCCAAGGGGCCACTGACTTGACTGGCTGCGTCAGTGCTGTGACTATGCCAGCAATGCAATTCATTTAGCCTGGATGTTTACAGTTGACTGTTTGGAGAGCGTCATAAATTATGATTGTCCCCATGTGGAAGAGTCATTGTGCAGTGTGTTTGTTATGCCGCCTTGTTTCTTTTTCTGATTTGCTGTGGTTGATCTTCATTGCTCCAACCCGACTGCTGACTCTCCTAAACTATAAATAAGGCTGTCGAGTTTTGACATTTATTGTTTAAACAAAAAGGACAAAGACAATATTGAGAACATTCTTACTAATAACAGTCTACAGTTTATTTGAGCTGACTGATCAAGTTCTTTAAAACCAAAACTACAAACATCAAAACAAAGTTTATTTACTACTGAACATACAACATGTAATATTTCCACCTTAAAATGTCAAGAAACAACTGAAGTCTGTTGCATAGTTGTTGAGATGTATACTTACATTATCCCAAATATTTTAACAATGTGCGAATTCAGAAAAAACAATTATTGGAGTACTGACTCTGACATGAAATCAGCACACAAGATGCCCTTGCAACCTTTAAATCATTGGTGTGGTAGCATCATGGATTCCTGGTAAAAAAACGAGACAGCGACAGAGTGACAGACAAGAAACGAACAATATGTAAGCACTGAAGAAAATAGTGCCGCACACCTCGGCTAACACCACCTACGTCACCAACAGAACCACTACAGCTCTCTTCTCAAATTAACCGCACGTTTGAAGAAAAACGCTGAAAGGCCAAACAACCGGACAAATGTGTTTGCACCTCAACTCCACAGTCAAGGTCAAGAGCCACGGCAAGAACGAAAGACCGGTGTTTTCTTCGTAGCTGATACGAGACCTCATTACACGGCTTTGATGAATACTTGACTCTGATTGGTCAATCATGGCATTCCAAGGTCTGTTATTTCTGTATAACAGACCGTTGTTATGAATAACAGACTGCTATTAGGGACGCCATACGGACCCGACTCACCTCTGGGCTCCGGAGGTTAACGGACTGAAATATCAATCCACGTAAAGAAGTCTAGTGAATGTGTTTCTCTTCTGTGCTGTACTTTGAAAAAGTGAAGCAACAGGCTGAGGATGGCATGTTTTCAATCCATTAATCAACGTCGCAGTTTCAGGCACGTCTGCTGGTTTTGGAGTTTATTGTTTGAAGATTGAGTCTGTAGCTGACTAATGCTAGAGTAGCGTGGCTCCTCTTAGAGAGCGTGGCAGAGGGAAAGTTTGGCGGCGATGAGTTTTGCGTGTGGAGTGATTGGAAGAGAGCAGGCAATTAGCAATTAGTTTAGCAGTTGTTTCGATGAACTGTGCTGACTTAATTTGTTGGAATATTAAGACAGCAGCTTCTCAAGACCAACGTGGAGTCTTCCATGTCCTGTTTGACTACTGCTGGTAAAGTGAAGCAGGAACAACTTCGGCCCCCTTTCCCAACCACAGTCCAAAACAGGAAACAGTTAACATTTACACTACGTTGCTGTGAAAGAAGTTCCAACAACAGAATCGAATGGACTATTTTTTTAGTGGAAGACATTAATTTCATTTAAAATCAATACAATAATTTTTAACTCGATATTTTGTGTCAAATTTTTTATTTCTTTAGTAAACAGCCATGTAATAACCGGGATAATGTCCAGTGAGCTGGTTATTATTGCGAAAAGAACTTCAACAAGGTGATGCAGGATCCTGATGTGAAACAGCTCACTGGACATTATCCCTAGCTTTTTCCGTGGTGGAAAATGCAAGTGAAAACGCAAGAGACGCAGGTCAGAAGGAAAGCTAGGAAAACC
>JAPXVT010000007.1:6967667-6979103 GCA_029823135.1 Acanthurus reversus | reverse complement strand
CAACGATTGATTTAATAATCGAGATTGATTGAAATTTAATAGTCCAAAATTTTGATAATCGGTGGACTGTCTCATTTTTTCAAATAAAGAATAAAAAGAAAGTCAGGTTTTGTCTCTAAAATGTGGATTTGCTGCTCTTCTGTGTCATTTATGGTAATAAATGAGCAGTCTTTGTGTTTTGGGCTGTTGTTTGAACAAAAGACGCAATTTAAAGACACTTAGACACTTGGCATTTTATGAAACAAACAATTAATCAATGAATGAAAATAATCGTTAGCCGCAGCCTAAGTAAGCAGTGAGGACAAACTGCATTATCTTCCTCTCCGTTGCAGTGAGTCATTGAGTCTGACTTTGTGTGAATCGTGCAGTGACGGTGTGCAGAGATTAGCTTTGACAGCTCGTCGTCAGCTGTATAAGCCCACAGCAGCTACCTGGAACCTGAGCTTAGAAATTTCAAACGAAGTCCATGGATCAGCTTTTGTTTCTTGAGCTCAAACATTCCACACGGATTTAAAAACTACCAACACACTTAGTTTCTGTCATGACAATGGATGTGTTATTTTGGGGCTATAATTATTATTGCTGCACCATTTCTATACACTATATTAGTAGTTTTTACTATGAGTAGAGCTGCAACGATTATTCAAATAATTGATTAACTGGCTGAGAGAAAATTAATTGCTAACTGTTTTCATAATTGATTCATCGTTTTTGTCCTTTTTTCAAATGAAACCGTAAAACGAATTGCTGGTTTAGCCTCTTAAATGTGAGGATTCGCTGCTTTTCTGTGTCATTTGTAATAATAAATGAGGAGTTTTTGTGTTTTAGGCTGTTGTTTGGACAAAAGAAGCGATTTAAAGGTGTCAAACTGGGATCAGAGAACTTGAGATGAGCATTTTTCACACTTTTTTGACATTTCATGGAATAAAAAATAAATTGATTAGTCGTGAAAATAATCGGCAGACTAATCAATAATGAGTGAATCGTTAGTTGCAGCCCTATAATTTACAATGTAATATCTCTCTAAACATCATCCTCTTATAGTTCAGTCACCTTTGTGCATAGTGGTGAGAAAATAAAGGAGTGGATAAATCAAATAGGCCTAATTTGTTATTTTCTAACACTGTATTACGTCATTTTGTGAAATAGAGACAAAATTTAATCTGCAAGGTTCGCATACATGGACATTAATTTTCAGTGTTTTCATGACACTCAGCTTGAATATCTGTGGTGCCTGCAGCGTGTTTGTGTGATGAAATAAACACTACAGGAAGTAGGGTGGATGGTTGGACTTAAAAAATGCAGACTCCTACACTGAAATCCAGGGTTTGAGTCATCTGTAGTTAGATTTAGGCAACAAGCCACTTTGGTTAATATTAGGTAAAAGATGCTGGAGTTCATGTGTGGTCAACATTTTATGTGTAGGATTTGCCTTGGTTGTTTATGACATGAGGTCTCTGCTCTTTTCTTTGAGGATTCATGTGTTATATCATAGAAATATATTAAATCTTTTTATGAAACTGTCTGCATTATTCTTTGTCACTTTGGGGGACGTCACAAAGCTGCATTTCAATACCGTCTGACTGATAACATGAAGTAATGCCCACAAACTTGCTGTGTATTAGTGTGCACAATGTTGTGGAAAATAAAAAAGGTAAATAACTTGCAAAGGTTAACCTGCAAACTGCGATTATTTTTATTATCATTTAAGTGTGCTGATTAATTTCATCAATTGTTCATTAGGTCTAAAAATACCTAAAAATAATGAAAAATCACAAGCCAACAGATTCTGTTTACAGTTATAAAAAGCAGAAAATTCTCACAATCGATAACCTGGAGCTTGATGTGTTTTGCATTTTTGCTTGAAAAATTACATCAATTAATCGATTATGAATAGGTCTGTAGTTTCCAATAATATTTCTGTGGATGGACTAATCAACTAATGAACTGAATGTTAGAGCTATAGGTCACAGTAATCACACTATTAATACTCTACATTATCATTAATAAGATCAGTGTGGCTTAAAACAATTATTTGTTTTTACATAGACCACACCCTGATGAAGTGAGATGCTTCGTTAACACAGTCAAATAATGTCTGAACTGAAGTAATTAAGAAGTTCATCCAAATACCAGTGAATGTAAAAGTTTCTAGTTGCCTCTAATTACCATCAGGTGGCAGCTGAAGACTTATACTTTCTAACTGTAACTTCTTACATATATAGTTAGACTTATTATTGCTCTAGTGTTCGGATGATAAAGACATTTCTTCCCACCCTAATACATATACTTGTAAAAAAAATGTATTTTTTAAATTAATTTTGTGACAAAGTGACATTGTTGTTGCATTAGGAGATTGATTTTTATGTTTTCTACGTTTGTTAAAGCCACATTATGTAGCTATTTCACCTTAAATTAACAGATTAAAAAACATTTTGTGTCATTTACATTCACTGTGCGCACCGATAGCATGCTACTGCATTCTGTAACTTGAAGGAGTGGGTAGGAATTGGCACAAAACTCTGTGTAACACAATGCGGCACGATACTGGATCATATTTTGATTTATGATAGCATTGCACAACACTGATGGTGTTGTCACGTTAGAAATGACAAGCCTGACGGATAGGCATACATTAATAAGAGGCTAAGAAGGCAGGTACCTGAGCTGCAGTTGGTTATTATAGCGTGTCTGCATGTGCCTGTTCATGCCTGTCTCCATGACAAGCTAATTTTTTGCACACTTCATGATCCACTTTTTGTATTTACATTCCTGCACGTAAATGTAATCCTTCTGTCTTGTCTTTCAGCCATGGAAAGCCTCGTGCATTACAGCAATCCCTCCCATGCCCTCTCAGTGTTAGGGGTTCTGAATGAGCAGCGCTTGCGGGGCCAGATGTGTGATGTTATCCTGGTTGTGGCGGACCAGAGGTACCAAGCCCATAAGAATGTTCTGGCTGCCAGTAGTGAGTATTTCCAGTCCCTGTTCACACGGATGGATGCAGAATCACTGCAAGTTGTAAACCTGGACTTCTGTGAGCCTGACGCCTTCGAGATAGTTCTGAATTACATTTACTCCTCCTCACTTTTTGTTGACAAAGGCAGCCTGGCGGCCATTCAAGAGCTGGGCTACAGCCTTGGAATCCCTTTCCTCACCAACATTGTGTCAACAAGGCCACATGCATCCTACTGTGTGTCTAGAAAAAGGCTTTCCTTCTCAGAGGGAGACGAGACTGATGTCCAGACGAGGAGTGTCATTGTATGTCGGGTCCAGAATGACACCATCCATCCCTCTCGTTCGAATTATCTGAGAAAAACAGAGAGATCAGCATCTCCCCACTCTGCTCAAGAGTCAGCTCAGCCTCCATCAGAACACAACTCATATGATTCAGGCAGAAACTCTGAATCCAGCAGCACAAAATCATCTGAACAGAGTGAAGCTGCTGAAAGGAAGTCCACCTATCCATACACCTCCATTTTAAAAGGAAATTCATCACACATCACATCTGTAAGGCCCCAGCTGACATCATCTGTGTCTTTCAGTGATGCTGAAGTGCAGCACATCAGGCTGCAGTCTGGCACTGATTCAGACACTAAGGAGGAGAGTGAGGAGCAGGAGCCCCACTATCACACCAAAGTGCCCTTTCAGGGTCAGACCAGTGAGCCAAGCCAGACCATCGACAGGAGCGGGCCGCTCATAAAAAGCCTTCTCCGAAGATCCTTGTCTATGGACAGCCCTGTTCCAGTGTTCTCACCCACGCTGGAGCTCAAGGAGCTGCAAAATCGGGAACAGTCAGTTGTTAAAATGGCATCAAAAGCACCTGGTCCAGAAACATCTGCTCACAATGGCAATTCAAAAAGAACATCTCCCCTGGTTCTCAGGTCAAAGTACCCCAGCATGTTTGATGAGGAAACTCAGGTAGAGCGAAAGGTCAGCGTGAAAGCTGAGCCCAGCAGTCCACTTGCTGACCCCATGGACATTATTCGAATCACAGTTGGAGATGCCCTGCCTGTCAATCTAAAAGACTTGCAAACAAATTATGACCAAGGTTCCAGGCCCCACCTAAATTCGTTTGCGAAAAGGAAAGACAGGCCGGACAACAGGAGGTACCCATTCAAGAAGAGCAAAATATTTAAAGAACATCCCCTCTCACTTGATGAGAACATGTCAAAACCAGTACTCCAGAGTGCCAGCTGCGACTCCAATGAGAACAACGGCGAGCCACCTCAGAACAAGATATTCAAATGCTGGAACTGTTTGAAGGTTTTCAGGTCCAGTGCTGGACTACATCGTCATGTAAATATGTATCATAACCCTGAAAAGCCGTATGCTTGCGACATCTGCCACAAACGCTTCCATACCAACTTCAAAGTGTGGACTCACTGCCAAACTCAGCATGGTGTAGTACAAAACCCAGCCTCATCCTCCAGCTCCTCTGTACTGGATGATAAATTTCAAAAGAAGTTGATAGATATTGTTCGAGAAAGGGAAATCAAGAAAGCCTTGCTTTGGAAGTTAAAGAGGAACAAGCAGGGTTTTCAGTCTCCTGCACTCGCCAAAAAGAGATCAAGGCCCAGCTTCATATGTCCTTACTGTGGGAAAGTGTTTGTGTCCCAGTCTCAGTACAGACAACATTTAAGGACACATCCTGCTGAAAAAGCAGAGCAGGAGAAAGCGAACGAGAGCATCCTCTACCAGGAACAGGATGAGATCATTCAACAGAAGGACACAGATGCTGGTGTTTACTCCTGTAGACTTTGCAATATGAAGCTGTCTTCACTCTTTGAACAGGGTGACCATGAGAGGGGCTGTCGCCACGCAACTGTATGCCCCTACTGCGGCCTCCGCTTCTCAAGTCCAATTGTCAAAAAGGACCACGAAGCACACTGTAAGTACAAGAAACTAACATGCCTGGAATGCATGCGCACCTTCAAGTCCTCCTTCAGCATATGGCGCCACCAGGTGGAGGTTCACAACCAAAACGTGATGACTGTTAAGGACCAAATTCACCTGAAGCAGCATGAGAACAATGAAGAGTCATCTGAAATGCTCAGAGAGGAGCATTACAGTGATGAGCCACTACCAACTGGGAGCTTAAGAGAGAACATAAGTTACAGTGACTCCTCAGGGCCACCCATGTACGACTCAGAGGACTCCTCATCCTATGTGCCTGAGGACCTGAGCATGGGCCACCATGGCAAACTGGTAGTGAAGGAGGAGCCATTGGAAGAGGCTGTGAGTGAGAGGGACAAATCAGAGACTGCCAGAACTGGGCCTGAGGAACCCGGTGTGTGGCCATGCGAGAAATGCGGAAACCTTTTCAGCTCTCGCAAAGACCTGGAACGACACCAGGAGCTGCTATGCCACATCAAACCATTTATCTGTCACATCTGCAACAAAGCCTTCAGGACCAACTTCCGCCTTTGGAGCCACTTCCAGTCTCACATGTCGACTGCTAACGAACCTGGAGCCAAAGAGATCGATAGACAGCCCTCACCCCCGTCTCCATCCCCTCCCACGACCCCTCAGAACTCTGAACGTCCTTCCCCACAGGCCTCCGTGCTCAAATCCACTCAGACGGTGCCAGTCGCTGCAGCAATGGCTGAGGAGTCCAGCAGCCCAGAGCCCCATAGCTCCTCGGTAAGCAAGACAAAGCGGCCCGAACTAGAACGGCAGTCCAGCAGCCAGAGCCCTCTGTCGAGGTCAAACAGCATGGAGAATCCAGGGGGTCCTCAGGAATCAGACACACTCTTTTACCATGCACCGTCGCTCTCTGCCCTGACGTTTAAGAGGCAGTACATGTGTAAACTCTGTCACAGAACCTTCAAGACGGCCTTTAGTCTCTGGAGTCATGAGCAGAGTCATAGCCACATGTAAGCACGTTCATACTCTTAGGGAACTGTACGTAGTATTAGAATAAACACACCTCAGCCTACAAAGGAAGACTTTGAATGTATAGCTTAATCGCTTGCCTCCAATGTCATATATTAAAGTGGCCATGTACTTTAGAGGTGTAAATGTGAATGTGCAATCAAGTGCTAGATTCCTCTGTGAGACAAGATGATTATAAATAGTTAAATTTCCTTTCAAACTGGGATATAATCATTTATCTATTTTATTCCTCTTTTAGTTGTCTACTTGTATTTGTCTATCTAGGTGTGTTGAGAAAACAAAGCACAGAGTTGGACCCTTTGTTACTTCAGGCGTACCACTTTTTACTTACAGGTACACTGAAACACTGAAAAAAGGTACAACTATGTACACTGTTTTCTCAGGGTTTGGGAAGAGTGCTTTAAATTTTTGGAGGCTGCAGATAAATTAAAGAGTAGTGCTTTTCTTTTGTATACAATCGATCTCTTGTTGTGAGCGACATCGCTTCAGATAACGTTGGTGGCCTCAACGATGTATTCAATATGCACTTTGTTTAACAGTTTGATTCTGTTGGGGGTATAATACAATGTTTAATTAGATCCTTTCAGTTACTATCGTCAAAGCTGCAGATGTAGAAATGATAAATAGGCCCTGGATTTCCTGTTTTGTTTCTTTATACTTGTCTTTTTTTTTTTTTTGGCTTTTGTTTTCTCATATTTGAGTTTCTTGTTGCCTTTGTCTCATTTTGTTTAACGGTTGATTGAACAAGACCTTCAGTTTGAAGATGAAATTATATCACACACTGTACTTCAAACACATCTCACATACCTGTTGTTTTAGGCACAGCATCAGTATGCAGCCTTGATTTATTGCTCACAGTCCTCATTAAGTATAATTTATCTTCCCAATTACTCGCCTGATGAATTATTTCTATACAAATGGACGAGAAAGCGTAATCATCAGTTGTGAGATTTTAGATAGTTATCTTTTTTTCACAGGTAAAAAACTTAAAGCGTTCTAGACCAGTATACTTGTAAAACTGGGAAAATGTTAATTTCTGAATGCCAGATCACATCATTCGAGTATTTGGCCTGTTACATCAGCTGCTAGAAATCTATCTGATATATGTTTATTGCAAGCACACCACAGCATAGTAATTTGATTTATAGTTCTATTCTAATAATAAATGTAATTTGAATTCGCTCATATTCAGTCAAAATGTGGTAACACTTTATTTGAAGGGTCCACCTACAGATACTTTATAGAATATATGTAACATTTCAACATATAAGTTAACATTCAACAATGTAACTGCTTCATCTAACCCTAACTTCAACTTCCTAACCATGACCAAAATTAGTTACCGTTTCATTAATCTTTGTTGAACATTCTGAAGACACTCAGAATAAAACTCAGAAAACATTCTGAAAATGTTCCAAGTAATATTTGACAATGTACGTACAAATATTCAACAAGCAATTATGACAGTATTATCAACTGATATGTTGTTGAAATGTTACAAATACTCTATAAACTATGTCTGTCCAAATGAAGTGTTGCCCAAAATTTTCTTATGAGTAAAGACCGCCACCCCAGTGCAACACCAGTGTTATGTACATACTCATATACTGACAGACTTTTTGCAGTTAAACACATGGTAATTAACCAAGCTTTACAATGCTTTAATGGCCTTATGCAACTTAAAAAATATTGTTTTACATAAAAGCACAATAGAGTTTCAAATGACTTCTGACTCAGGCTTTTCAAGGTGGTAACGTCAAGAAGAGGGAGCTATGAGAAAGCAAATGTTCTACTCTACAAACGGTGAGAGTGTGTTCCTGCTTCCCGAGGTTTCATTATTGAAAACTGTGTTTTGATTGTATTCCAGTTGTTTCACAATTGTATTCTTGTACAAGTGTATACTTCTGCTTTGGCTTGATGGATTAGAACTTTGTCCTAAATTATATGATTGCTACTATTTGGGAGATGTTGCATTCAAAGAGTGCTCCACCCAAACTACAGGAATTTGTTTTCCACTAAATGAGCAACGCGAGCTGCATTGTGCTGTTAAATTCTCTGCAGAAATCCTGTATTGATAATAGTGCTCTTAATTTCTTGTGATAAATGCTTTCTGAAAGTTTCACAGAAATGATTAGAATTGTGTATATGGGAGTGTTTGTATCCTCAATTTTGTACTAATTTTGTTAGTAAACAAAAGTTTTATCTTTTTCGTATTGTGCTCTCACTGCAATAATGAACATTTGTATCAGCATTGGTTGCATTATTGTTGCTTTTGGAGACTTGCAGCTGTTTTGTGTTCAGGTTTTTCTAAAGTTTTGCGCTTCATTCTGTAATAAAGAGTAACAACAGAATATATATACAACCACATGTGGTTTTTGAATTTTTCGGGTTAAGTGGTAAACTCTACCTGGCCCTGTAGCTTATTAAAACCTTAATCAAAGAACATTTAACTACATTAGCAGGAATTCTCGTAACCCTCAGTGAGCTTGTTGTGTGCTGAATGTTTTATTACTTAAAACTAACACACCAGAGTGCCAAATTTTTACCTGATACACCTTTACTTACACCATATTCACTTCCTGAATCTTGCTATTCCGGCTTTGACATACTGCCACGGTACTTTAAAGCAGATTTAGAGTGTGCAGTATTGAAAAGATACCAAAGGCACAGGACCTTAGATTCAGTGATACACATCTTTTAGGGTCTTGACTTAACATTTTCACATAACTACAATCCTTCAACTACTATAATAAGACATTTTGGTAAGCCTGTCTCTATGATGCAATATACCACATTCTGACCATAAATAACACTTTATAAATACACTTATGATGCATTATGGGTGATTAGGGTCAACCTTAACCATAACCATGAGTGTTCATAGCTATGATTATGCAGCACTTAAGGCGCATTATAATGCAATTTAAGTATGTTTATAATGTGTTTTAATGTATTCTATAAGTGAAGTTTTACCGACATTTTCAATTAACTATAATACGAATGAGCTTGTGTGACACCTAAAAGCCACTATGTATATACTTTATACACATGAAGAGTTTCTTTGCAAAACCAGATAAAGGCCATTCTAAAAATGAATTAAATACAACTTCACTGAAACTGCTTGGAGTGCACACATGAAAAATAAATAATTTAGTTCAATAAAAATTTTGACAGGCTAAATAAACACGTATGTATAAAAAAGCAACAATTAATATAGCCTATAATAAAAAGTTCATAAAGTTTAAAAAATACAGAGATATCTGTTTTTTGCAAATAAACTCTTCACATGTAAACCACAAATGATTAATGTGACTGGTGAGTTACACAGAAGTTGTGAGATAGTTGGTGAATCTACCTGAGGAACCAAAGTATGTGAAAACGGACACACACATCATCCTGTTGGCATACAACCCTGAGCCAGAGGGATGTTTTTCAAGCTATGGGCCAGTGTGACAATTTCTGACTGGAAACTGGGGAGTGAACTTAGGAGGTGTTTTCTTTAATTTGGAAAAATGGCCAACTGGAAATCCTGTCCTACCCATGTGTAAGGTCACACTCTCCGTGACCGCAGAGAGGAAGTTTTCACATAGATGAGGAAATCTGTTCCCAAAGTCCCAAACTTCCCAAACAAGATATTATCGTATGATCTGGTATTGTAATTTTGTATTTGTTAGCAACTGTTCAAAAGTTAGAATAGGATTACAGAACCAAACTTCAGTTTGAAAGAGCTGTGATTGTTGACAATAGTTACCATCACCTCAAATGAACAATACTTACTGTCAAAGATTTACAATAATTTACAAATTTGACATTATAATCAACACACTTTTAGCAGAATTAAACAGATATTTAGTGTTACTTATTACTTTGTTCAAGGTCCAGTGTGAAGGATTTAGCAGTACTAAATGTTAAGTTTGCTGGATGGAGCCAAGTGAATATCTCCCTGCGCACTGTTCCCTTACAAGCATGTAGGATTTCCTACAGTGGCTGCACAGCTTGTGCAAAACACTCAAGGCCCTCTCAAGAACCGTTGCTGGGTTTGTCCATTCTAGGCTACTGTAGGCCAGATTTTCTCATATTCTACCAAAAGATTGCTAAAATCTTACACACTGGACCTTTAAAGTTGCACTTCTAGATGGTGTCAGGTGAAGACAATTCGGAAAAAAAAAATACATAATCAAGAATCAAGGTACAAGCAATGCTGGAACCACGGCATCAAAAAGTGAATAAGTTACTTCCACTGACAATGCTTCGCTGCAGCAGAAGTAGAGCTGACAAATCCTGTCCTCGAACATAATTGTTGACAGGCATGACTGTAGATACAATTATAGGTAAAAGCATCCAGATCTCTTTCTCTCCGTGTAGTCGTCCTCACAGTGCCAGGGTGTCTTTAATGAGCCTCCTCATTGTCGTGCTTACAGAGGTGCCCAGAGAGTCAGTGATCTGGAATGTGATTTTGTAAAGGTAGGGCTGGACATCTTTGAGACTGGTGTCAAAAACATTGTCCACTTCAGACTGAGTTGGCATCTTTGGTAGGTACTCGTGGCGGTTTATGACCTCGACAACGTTGATCACCTTCTCGCCCAGCTTCTCACCCACTTTCTCCCTGCAGATCTGTCGCTCCTGCTCGTTGGCCAGGTTGACAACGTTGACCTTGATGCTCCACACTTCCCAGGGAATACACTCGTCAGAAAAGGGCCAGCGAGATTTCTTCTTCTGGTAAAACTCCAGAGAGATCTGTCCCATGCCATCGCTGCCAGAATTGCTCAAAGCATCCTGTAACAAAAGTATATGATAGATTCTTTAAATTACAGGCCTGCTCAGGCATCACCAATCATTACAAAGTCAAAGCACTAATAAACGTTACCTTGAATTCAGACACAGCTTTTCTGATCACTCTGTCCAGCTCCTCCGACGAAACCCTGACAAAGCTGAAGTCAATAAAGTCACAGTCGATGTCTACTGTACCCACGGTGCCAATGGAGTAGGTGCCCTCCTTTTTGTAGTGAAATTTCCCCGTGCTGCGATGCAGTAAAATGGTGTGCAGCAAAGCCAGCATAGCTTCTTCCACCTGCCTCGCCTCCACGGTTACTTCAAGAACTTCCGAGCGGCAATTCATTGCGAAATGACAGTTATTCCCATTTACAACCGACGACTCGGGTTATGGGACGATGGCTAATGTATGCAAGCCCGATCACGTTAGATGACGAAGATGTAACGCTACTTTGTTTACCTCTGAAAATGGGCGGAGTCTATCCCACACAGAGTATTACAAAATGTTAAAAAAACAAAATAATATCTCAGGCTAACTGTTACCCTATCTTAAAATGTATTATCAACAGAGCGAGCAAAGGGACATGGCACCAATTGCTAGCTAGCTAACGTTACTTGTTTGCTACAAATGGGAAAGGAAGATGTGGTAATGATGACAGAGAGGCAATTTACGGCAAGTCGTGGGGTCCAAAATACTGTTTTATAGTCGTGTTTTTTTTTAATATTAGTGTTTTTTTTTAATGATGATCATTTAGGTTTTCCATGAACAAA
>JAPXVT010000007.1:6841111-6852544 GCA_029823135.1 Acanthurus reversus | reverse complement strand
ATAATTAATAATACTTATGAGTTATTTTTTCCAAATAAGCCTACATTTTCTGTTTCAGGCAAGTAAGTTTTGCTGTTGGGCAAGTCAAACATACTAAAAAAAGCTTAATGTCAGACTCTGGTTAAGTAGATGTATTTTCTGTCGTGTTGTCTTTGCTCTCTGCTCCTTCAGTAATCTCTGCTATAGATTTTCTTTTATATTGTTTGTTTGTCTGTGTATAAGTTGACCTTGCATGTGAGTGAAACCACTGACTCCCGTTTTCTCCTTCTCTCTCCCTCCACAGAGGTCTTTGAGGAGCTGACTGTGGCTGTGCAGGAAAAAGACTCACTGGCATCAGAACTGCATGTGCGCCACATTGCCATCGAGCAACTCTTTAAGAACTGTGCCAAGCTGCCCTGGCTGCACATTAGCAGGGCCGGGGTCAAGGCCAGCACCAGCAGCGCTCCTGTGGAGTGAAGTGCAAGGTGCTACAAGGAAGCTGAAAAACACAGCTGGCTGCGGCGCGACAGACAAAGCCTCGATGCATACTGAGTGGTTTTTACAACACTGTGGTGACGTGGAGTTGTTAGATCTGCACTAAGGGCTGGGTTGACTTGACATGGCCTCCGTTCTCGTGGTTGCAGTGATGATGCAAGGATTAACTGTGGTTTGCAGTTTAAAACAAATTGCAGGTCTGGCATGAGACCAAAATTCTGCACAATTCGCGTACCCAGGATGCATGTTAATACCCGATGAAATGGGGCTCAGAGCTTCCTGACCCTGGTACAGAATGAGGACACGTTCCCGTTTGAAATGATATTTAAAGAATATCTTTTAAAATTAACCCTAATACAGAACAAAAAAAAGGTGTGTCTGTATTATTTTACATAAATGATTGGTGTTGGTTTTATTTCGTTTGGTTTGCATTTCAGTTTCGTTTTAATTTTCTGTAGATACATTTTCCCGCTTCTCATCATGACAGGTGTGGATATTCACGTGGGTTTTTTCTCTGCCTAACACTCCCCCATATGTTATCTGATTGTTCTCTTGAACTGTGGTAAGTTACAGTATTTTATAACAAGGCTTGGTCGAATACTTGCAGTATAGATGGTCCATCATATTCGTACCATCAGATACTGCCAGAGGTAGTGTTGAGTTCTGTTTTCATGTACAGCATTTAAAAGGCTTAAGCGTTTTCCTGCTGCTGCACACTGGAAATATAAATGCTTGAAACACAAGTTTAAGATTTGCCTTTAAACCGCCCTCATTAGCCCTGGTAATTAATAAAAAACTGTGGTCTTTTGTTGCAAATAGTATAGATTTGAAATAAGTGAAGTCTGATCTGGAGAGGGGCACGGGCAGGTGTGAGGCAACACCCAGACGAACCCTAAAGCATCACTGCAACAAAAAGGCATCGCAGTGTGAAGGTTAACACAGCGTTTTGTTGGTGACTGTTTTGGGAGTGTGCGTGTGATAAAACTTTTTAAGAGCAGGTTGGCAAGCAGCAAGTGGAATTAAGAGTTTAAGTGACTACGAGGAACTTTTAAGTATTTCTGAAACAGTCTCATGACTCCTCTGATGGTTATAAATTTCCTGTAACAGCAAACGAGACCCTCAGTGAAAACACTGCTGTTTTCATGTAGTTACTATTAATGCACGTGATCAGGTCCGAATCCCTGCAAACTCAGACAAAACGATTTTTTTTAAAAATATTAAGAATTTGTTGTTCTTTGCAATGACAATAACGTTATTATATTCTCTGCCCACGGCTGTCAGTTTGCATCTCAGCATGTAACGTTAATGCAAATGGCTGTGTAATGTTAGCCAACAGAAAATAGAGGTAACAGGTCTCAGGGGACATTACTGCCATACAACTGTCCTGTAACTTATTTCTCAGTCACATATAAACACATTACCTCATCACGATCCATCCTGTGTTCTCTCCTTCACTCAATTCCAAAACAAATGCACGTGTTGCCAGTGTTACGCCGAGTCCTACCTGTCTGGCACGCGCTAGCAAAAAATCTTTACGACTGTAGGTGCTTGTGTCACTACTGCTTTTGTCCAAAGGGGCCGCTAGAATCAACAAAAACTGAAAGTTCCTCGTAGTCACTTTATTAAATATCTGATAATGAAACCATCCTTAAGTTAATATACTGGCTGAAAGTGGTATTTAGTTTTTAAGTCAGCATTTGGGTTCATAGTGAGTATTAATGCTGGTGAGAGTCACTTGTTTTTTAACACACACCTTTTTGTTTTTTGTCGTGTAGCTGCCAAGTACAAGTTGTATGTCAGGCTATATATTGAATAAGCACTGTCTGAAGACCGAGAAAAAGAAATCCAGCTGCCAAACCAAAATCTGTATTTGTTGTTAAGAGAGGAACGATGCAATACCAAGCTGATTTAAAACAAATGTGGCTTAGAGATTTCTTCAATGTTTTGTTCAGTGTGTGTAGAACAGAACCAGAGATTTCAACTCTGTAAGTGTTGATGTGGAATTTATTAGTTTGCAAGTACACACAGTGTATGTTTTATGGTTTGTTCTATTTATTTTTTTCCATTTTTTAAAAACTTTGGTTGTCTCCTGTATTAATGGGTGAGAGCTAAGTTGATGTCACAGCAATACAAATAGGTTATTTTAGTCTCTTGTGCCTCTGGAGGTCCCTGATTTTTGAACGAAAGGTCGCGGAGGACGTAGGGAACGGTATTAACAGTCAGTGTTCAACCTGCATTTATGCTTAGTTTATTCAGGAACGCTATGCAAGAAAGAGACAAATCAGAAGCCTTATAACCTAGAAAATATTTCAAAGAATATTGGCTATCTGAGTTTTCCTCAGTGGAGGTCACACAGCTACTCAAATATAATAAGATGGAGAAATTCAAGGTTTAAAGACTGATGTTTAGAAAAACTCAGCATTGTCAGTGTATCTCTTTTGCTCTCTCTTTGTAAGAGATTAAATGTATTTGACCCTTTTAGGGTGTAAAGTTAATGGCTTTAGCTTCATTTTAAACTTACTTTTGCTTTTACAAGTTTACTTTTAACTTGGTTTTATCTGGATAACTGTGTTTCAGTGTGCTTGAGTGTGTGAGTATCCAGTTAACTGGTCCTTAATGCAAATTTTCAGTCATTTAGTCTCGAGTTGTATGTTTTTCATGTGTGTTTTACTTATGAATGCTGTGTATTTTTGTGTACTGTTGGGACATGCCTGGGGCTGTGCCTCTGCTCAGCAGAAAAATTCAGGCCGCCTGGTTTTGGTCGTCCATTTTGACGCTCAGTATCATTTACTCGAGATGTAAGCATACCTGTTACACTTCTGCCTCCTTCCTTTAGACTTGACTCTTTGTTCATTGGTTTTCTAATGCTGAACAAGGTTGCATTTGTGTTGTGTGATATTTTACATTCTATTTATTCTGTGTGTTTATGGACCTTAGACAGGCTGTGTGATTTGTGCTCAAGTGAAAGTTTGTATTTTGTAAAATACTTCAATAAAATGAATTATTTTTACAACATTTACTGGTATTTGAAATCCTGCGAAAGAGGAAAGCAGCAACTCACAATCTGTTACAGCAACTCTTGTTCAAAAATAATTAATTATGGGGGAAAAAAGCATCTCAGCTCACACTCACCAATTCTTCGGTTCATTAATAATTGGTTCTTTAAAACAGTTGTTGACTTATTGGATTTAAAGAGCGATGGCTCATTATTGAGATACTGTCAGTGTTGCATTGTGTGGTAGATGGAGGTTGGGTGCCCCCTTGTGGACAAATAAAGAAAGAGTGCTAAGTGTCATTTCCAGGAAATACTCACACTTGTGGCTACACCTCACAAGGACTGAAAAGCCCTCTGTATGAGATTTTGTAACGTCAATATTCAAATAATTTATAAACTGGAATATTTCATTGAAGGATGAAGCCACATTGTTTAAGTGTTCATTAAATGATCTTATCATCTATGTGGTAAAAGTCTCCTTCACGTACATAACACAACACAAACACACCACCAAACTAAGAAGACATCATAAACTATAGTTTATGTAAAATATCATGAATTACATTTTTGTGTTTTTAAAATATATTCTTCTGCCTTTTTATCATAATATATTTCTTCTTCTCTTCAAAGTCACAGTATGATTGTCAGTTTTTTCTGTACTTGCTCATACAGTTAACTAACAATGTGACTTTAGCAAATCATTAAGTTAGTACGTCAGGTTTCGAGGCAGCAGAACTGCTTTCCGACAGCAAACAACATTTAAACTTGAAATGAGTTTGCTGCATGAGTAGCATACTAAAATTTGATTACAGACATACAAAATAATACAATGTAAATGTTTAGGTCTTGCTCTTTTAATGACGAAATTACATCACTAAGGGCAGCAAACAAAAAAACACATGCCTGAACTATGAGTCATATGACTCATACCAGTTATGAACATGACTCATCCTTTAACGAGCATATATTCGACCAATGAATGCGCTAGATTGGGCTGTTTGGAACCAATGAGAGTGCTCGGTGGGCGGGGATTGTCTTATAATGGGCGGGGCTTGTGACTGAACCTCAAGGATTCTTCCGTTGGCAGAATTCCCCTTGCCATTCATTTTCGCCCGCATGCAGGAGGGTGTGACAATAAGCAAAGGTGAGTTAAGCTGTTTATATCCTCATATTCTCTATATTTAATTATTTTCTTTTAATGTGATTAGCATGTTACGACATTATAATTTAGTGGGACTAGTTCTAACTTTTTCTCCCATCGTTATTTTTATAACAATTTCTGTTTTTGTTAGCAACACGAGGCTGTTAGCGTTAAGTTAACGTTAGCGCTTTAGCTTTGCAGATAATAGCCTTATCATCTGTTAAATATTGATATATATTCACCATTGGATTGAAGCTAAGTTTCAGATGCTCCTCGGTGTTGTTCTGGTAACGTGTTCGCAGCGTTAGCTCAGCATGCTAAGCTAGCGTTAGCCTCCTTACCACAGTAGCCCTTGTTATGGAGTGTGTGTTGAAGCGTGGATAACCGGAACTTGTGCATCACAGCCCGCCTTTCTGGGACATTTTTAATCGCCAGACCGTTAACTGGAATCCAAAGACGAGATAAAAACAAAGCGAAACTGTTTTTTGCGTAAATTATATAAATGTTTGTGTTACTCGTACATCAGTTTAAACAAAAATAATCTCTAAAACAACCATTGCTACCACGCGCTCAGTAAATGCTGTAGTTTACCTGGATAACAAAAGAGCCTTGTTGGGTTGTCTGCTACAGTAACTTACACTTGGAAATGTTTCTGTGGTCTGGGTGTGGCGGAAAAGCAAACTACCAAAACAACCCATTGCTGCATATATTTAGGAAAGAGCAATGTTGTCTTGTGGAAGGCGATTGAACTAAAAATATTAGGCAGCTTCTGATTGTGGCCTCACAGAGCAGTTTGTAGGGTTCGACACTCTTCTTAACATTTCATCATAAAAAACCTTTTCATAGAAACACGTGTGCCTGACCTGCTCATCTGACTTCAGTTCTTTCACTTACAGAGACTGCCTGAGCGTAATGAAACATCTGTGAAATATGAGGAGAGAAATTGCAGCTGTGGTGTTCTTCCTGAAGAGGCTTGTGAAAAAGGGGGAGAAGTTGGAGTCGCACAAAGTCGAGCTGTTTGTTGAGAGGCTGGCTGTTGCGCTGCAGGAGAAGTTCAAGGGTCACTGGTATCCGGAAAACCCCAGCAGAGGACAAGCTTACAGGTGCTGCTCTCTGTCTGTTAGTGTTTGCACTCGCTAAGCGTTGGAAAGTGAAATTGTCAATCTTACATGATATTATATCCAACACAGTGTTCTCGTATTGTAAATAAATGTCTCTCCAGCAAGTGATACATATAGTATTAAAGGTGTTTATACTGACATTGGCTTTGTTTGTCCTGCAGGTGCATCAGAGTGAACAGGTTCCACAGGCAGGATCCAGAGCTCCTTCGGGCCTGCCAGGAGAGCGGGCTTCAGTACAGGGACCTGGGGCTGCCCCGAGAACTGACGCTGTGGGTGGACCCTGGGGAGGTCTGCTGCAGGTAAGACTTCAGCACATTTTGTCATGACTAGCTGTAAGAGAATTTTGAGAAGTTGAAGGTGACAGTGATGCTTTTAGCATTCACAGATGAACAAAGTGTGAGGTAAGACTCATTGGAAGCGTGATTATTTAAAGTTAAGACAAGTAAATGGTAGCTTCAGAATTTTCTGATCTTTTCAGCCACAATACTGATGTAGCTCAGAGTATAAACACCGTGATGCATCTTTTAAGCCCCTTTCACACGTGAACTCTGGACTGTTTGCCTTTTTCACACGGGTCGCCATTATAATTTCAAAACAAGGCTCGGTTGGGCAGGTGCAGTGGCGAGGTTTCATAGCAGCACAACAACACCAGGAACGTCACTTCACCTGCCTGGATGTCGTCTTATTGCCGTGTCCCTTTGGTGTAATTCTTACAAGACCAGGGAGTCTTGTTGGAGTGAGACATTCCACTGCTGTCCAGTCAATTCTAAAATCTGTTGCGAGTGCAGGAAGTGATGCCTCTGGTGTTGTTGTGCTGCTATGAAACGTCTCAGCTGCGCCCGCCCAACCGAGCCTCGTTTTGGAAATACAATGGCAACCCTTGTAAAAAAAAAAAAAAAGAAGAAGAAAGGTGAATATCAGGAGAATCTGATCAGGATAACATGTGGATCTACCTGTTCACACATGCAGCAAACATCAGACTGTCCATGTGCAACATGTTGTAAATAGTCAGTGTTGTTTGGGTGAGGGGCGGCGCCCACGTGCAGATTAATTTTCGCACTAATGCACATTTGCAGATGGGCGTGCACACATCACACGAGCGCAAATCTGCACACACACAGAGCTTAAAACTAAACACTGTGCTGGAAATGTTACGTGGAAGCCGCACACATCCAACCGCCCTTCAGCGGCTCAGAGGTGCGAAGAACGTCTGCACTGTTACAGCCAGCAGCATAACAAATGCCCCCAAGTCTGTTCTGTTACCTTTGCCAATGTGCAACGGTTCTGGGTTTCTTTTCTTAGTCCTTATTTGCTCAAACACAACCAAGTTCCAGCACTCCTTTACAGTATCTTTTTAATATGTATGTGCGGCGTTTGTCTGGAAAGCCTGCCTTTGGATTTAGACAGAATCAAACCAGAATATCCAAAGTATTACAAGAACCAACACTTTTCACTTCACTCTGAGTCTGTCTCGCCTGATTTATGCTCGTTAAAATCTCTGCAGAGGGGGAAAGAGATAAATGGGAGCGATGAGGCAACATCAGTTAAATCTCAGAGTTTTAAAGGCAGAGTCAGTAGCATTTGTTTTTTTGCGGTTTGTAAACAGCTCCTCCCAGCTCAACGCACCAGAAGTATTGTAACTTACTGCAGTGTGTACTAGCATGTACTGTAATACTGCATACCTAACGTTACACAGCAAGCTACATAGGAATCTGATTTTTTTTAATGGCGAGGTAGATAATTTAGCGAGCTAATAAGGTAACCGCTTGTGTTTGCCCTAACCGACACAGAGCAGGCCAACTCTGCGTCACTTTTCCCAGCCTCTCCTTCAGGATTCCAGTCAAACCAAGATTCACTCTCATTCCGGAACAACCTTTTCTCCCCGCCATTTTGCCTCATAGGGCTATATTTGCTTTGTTTTGTGTTAAGTTCACATCAGTAACTTTCTGCAGTCTGAATGGCTTCCAGTAGCTGTGCTCAGCTATGCTCTTAATCTCACCTGCACGCTGTCATTGGTTGGAGGAGACGCACGCTCTCCCCACCCAAAAACGCCCCGACAAGTTCCCAAGACAAGCAGAACATTAAAACGGAGGCAGAGGGCGGTGTGTCATCACACACATATGGAGGCCTAGAAGTGATGATCGAGCAGCATTACTTTTGAGTCTATATTTTATTTTTTGTAAAATCTGACTGACTCCACCTTTAACTGAAGTGGTTGATATTTATGTCATCGATACGCCAACTCCCCGCCATGACAATCGTCGGCTCTGTTCACACACGAGGCCCACCCAGACTTAGGGCTAGGGGGCCGCCAGGGCGTAGTCCAGGTCAATTTCAGACCCGAGTCCCAGCGCATGTGTGAAAGTGGCTTTACTGGCGCATGCAGCTATATATGTTTTTGTGATATTTGAATTTTTTTAAGATGTTGTTCCCGCCCTGTACTTTTCACTTTGCCTGGAATCACATTGGTCGCATAAAAAAACAATTAAACCGTTATGTTTTATCTATCAAGAATTAAATAATCAAGAAAAAAAATGACAAGAAAAGTTTGTTTTTACACAGCTAAGTATGAATGTCGACCTGAAAAGCTAATTGCTGAGATGTTTTCTGTCTCTTTCTGTCATCAGATATGGAGAGAAGAATCCTTGCTTCTCAGTGGCCACTTTCTCTAACGATGAAGAGGAGGACAAAGATGTTGCAAAGAAGGTGACAAATGCTTTGGAGAGGGTGACGTCCGACTACCACTCAGGCTCTTCCTCTGATGAAGAGAGCATGCGCGCTTCACCCCTCACCGTCTCCTACGGCCGCTGTGCTCACCAGGTATTGTACAGTACATTTTATAGTTCCTATAAGTTTCCAGTGTGTGTCTGTAAAAGTATTGAAAGTAATCAGTGATATCCAGGTTTTGGTGAACTGTAAAATAGCCATGCCTTGTTCTGTTCAATTTCCACTGTTTACAATATTTTGTTCAGATGATATTCTTTTGTCTTCTGGATCATTTAATCTTGTATTTTTTGTCTAAAGAGAAGAAATCAAGTGCCTTATAGTTTAATGGGCTAAGGCTGTTTATGTTTTCTTGATTATTGATAAAATTGAAAAGGCAGCACTCAGTATGTTTACATGACGTTAGAGAAATACGATTTATTGTGTTAGTCTGGCTAAAACTGGACTTTTAAAATGCATGTAAACATGTTAGTCTTACTGAAATCGGATCTAAATCAAATTTCTCAAAGTCGAACTAACACACCCAGATAATGGGATTGGAAGTCAAATCACTCCTGCATGTAAACGCTTTAAAAAAGTCAGTGCGAATAAACAATCCTGTAAGCATGAGGGGATGCGTTCATCGAATTTGTACCAAAAGTAAAGCACAAAAACGAAATGTATAGCGCTGTAAAGTTGTCTATGTTTTCAAAGTTCGACACAGATTTCACTAGCCGCTTGCTAACTTGTTTGTAGCTTGCTTGGCTAACCGGAAAAAGGTCCAAAAGCAACCAGCTAAACGGGGCATATCGCCGCCTAACATTGCGGAGTCTGACAATACATTGATTCTCCGCCTGCGTTTATATACTGGGACAAGGACAGTAGTCAAATTAAATGGCCGAATCAATCTCTAATCGCAGCTCGGCTTTACTCTGCATGTAAACGCACAGTGTTCACACTCATGCTCCAGTGTTCTGTGTCAAACCATTCAGTGGTGTCCTTACTCCACTTAAATACAGCAAGAAACAAAACTAAAGATAGATTTTTAAAAATGTGACATCAATTAATAAATTAATTCATTTGAAGGACTCAGAAATCTTGATTCCTAGTTGAATTTCACCCACTGTAGTTGCAGTTGCTGGTAGCCTTTACTGATTTTTCTGTTCGTTTTTCCTCTTTGTTAGGCGATGAACCCAGCTGCTCCCACGTGGCATCCTAAGAAGATGGCACCAGGAAAGGGTCCCTTCCCTCCGCAGCCTCACTACACCTTCAGACCTCGCAGCAGAGCCCCCCACACTTCAAGGCATAATCTATGGATCCCCCCTGGTTACAGAGGAGGGCCCGGATACTGGGACACAAACCAAAACATGGCATATTGTTATAGTTAGGAATCATGGTGTTAATTGTTCACACTGGACATTAAAGCTGAAGACAACTTTAAGGTGACTGACCAATGTTTTTTTAAACATGAATTTTTATAGCCTACGTATCGTTTTTGACAGTCTTTTTTGCACTTTAGAAGAACTTGTTATAGGAAAATAAATCACTTGTATTAAATTAGATATTAAAATTGGAATACTACACATAGTCTTGTACTGTATTTTTACAATTCCACTGTCATGTGACATGTTTTATTTATTCATAGTGTAGAATTGTCAGATGTATAGGCTTAAATTTATGAAGTTTTATTAAACACATTTTTGAAGCATCCTTGTTGTGTTGTGGTTAGAATGTATTTCTCTTTTTTTGTGTGATTTTTGGCATTTGCCTTCATTAATGGGCAAAAAGTGCAGCAGACAAACAGGTATAGTGTACAATAACTAAGGTTACTTACTGTAATTAAACCAGGTCGTATGGTTATATATGTAGAAGTATATACACTTTATATCTTAAGTATCTGCAACGTTACAATTAAGGTGGAAAATAATTTTTGTGGTAATGTTTAGGTTAATGGCTTAATTCACCCAAATCATTTTCAAAGTATAGTCTTCAAATGCTAAGAGCACCACAAATGAAATCCTATTGTTTTGTTAAAGTGAAAAAGCTATAGTTCAATAGTACCAGGGCTAAGCAAAGAAGTGAATGACTGATTCTGGTCAACCCTGATACACAATACTGTAGGTGTTGCTGCTTTAGACAAAGCAGAGCTGTAGCCTTATGTATAGAAGGGGAGGTTCAGTGCTAAAGAACCCAGTAGTACAACACACGCCTGCTTTTGCTACGAGGATTTCTTTAAAAGATTGTTGATATGACAGGAATGGTCTTTATCATTCTCAGTGTTGAAATATTCTACATATATACATATGTATTTTGATTTTTTGATCAAATCGTGGTTGTTAGAAACTACCAGAAGCATTTCCAGATAAGAAGTCACATTAAACATACAGTTTGTGCAGTATTACCTTGAAACAAAAGGGAATGTTTAGAACATAAGACCTGGATTAATTTCAGCATTATAATATGGTAATAACCAATTTTAACCTCCAAGAGGTTTCCTTTTAATTTGAAAGGTATTACACTGATTGTACCCCATAATACTGTAAAAACATTAACGTAGTACCTCATTGTTGTAAAGATATTACAATATTCATATCACCGTATTATCATTTTTTAATTCGAACATTGCAGTGATGTAACCATTTTATTGTTAGCATGTCACCAGAGTATTACTGTGCTTTACCAAATAGTTTAACCTCTTCAGATTTGTTTCCTTATTATTATCCTTCGAGCCATTATTGCCCTGTTACATAAATTTCAGTGAAATATTACCCAGATATACACATTGTTATTATCAGGCCATTACCTACCTGTTACTTTGATATTTACATGGTATTACATGTGTATTACCTCTTTATCATCAAACTATTACCCCACTATTACCATCGTATTTCCATACTATGAAGTAAAGCTACAAAAAATTAAGAAGAGAAAGAAAAAGAAAATGAAAAAAAATAATTATAGTGATTATACACAAAAGAAGAAGAAGAAGATGACAATGA
>JAPXVT010000007.1:6688480-6700303 GCA_029823135.1 Acanthurus reversus | reverse complement strand
TAAGGTCTTTCACTTTGATCTCTGGAGTGCAGCCCATTTAAATGTTTGTGTTTGAGATGTAGACCTTTAATTTTGGCCTGATGGGTTCCAGGCTCCTTGGGGTTAGCCTGGCATGTCGGATATAGGAGTGTTTACACAGTCTCCCTTCAGCTCTCCTGGTGCTGAAATAAGTGCATTAAGATGGATGAATTTACTTAGTCTCTAACCTCGAGACTCAGGGAACAAACTCTGAATGACCTCTTTGTGTTGCTGGAGGGGATGGAAGGCAACTGGCCCACACTGCACACTGTATGTGTGTGCAGCATCAACAGAACATTCACAACATCTCCTTGAGAACTGATGCTCGATCAACAAACTTCTACCGAGTGGGAACCAACTAGACTCCTGGTCTCACATTCAGTATCATCCAACTGAGTTATTTGACAAAACTTCCATAATTAGACCTGATTTGCATATGTTACGACTGTAACAGGTGACTGAGGAAGAAGAAAATGATGAATTGTGTTAAAAAAAAAGATAACATAAGGATGCACAGTGGTCTGAATGTGCTCTGCCTTGGCTTCAAACCTGACTGACAAATCTCTTCAAGCCACAGTATCAATTAGAGTACATAGAGTTTATTTGTTTCAGTCTTTGAACGGATTGGATTGTTAGTTTCTCAGTTAGTTTATTGCATTCTGCAAACAAAATAAGATTTTTCACATTTTACGTAACAGTTGTGCTTTCAATCTTGACGGAAAGCTTAATAGAAAACATTTTCTGCTATAAGTGCAAACATGCCAAAAGTAAGATCCCTTTCACAGGAGTTGAAAGACTAATCCCTTCAAGCCCAGATCAGGACTAATGAGCTGTGATCAACATTTAAATGTGATTTTGAAATATGTTCAGTTGCAAATGTTGTCATATTTCTCTGCCTACTGACAGACACAGTAAATGTGAGCTGTAGACTTGAGAGGTTGGACCGCTGTTTGCAACAGTGAGACAGTAAATCAGCCAGAGCTAGCCTTGATTTGTTAACCTTTGTTTGGCTGCGTCAGCAGATGAAGCATGGCTGGAGCGGCCCCTTTCATGGTCATGAAATACAGCCTCTCTCTCTGTAGTTGCAGCCATGGAGAGGAGGTAGAGGAGGGGCTCCTTCCTACTGTGCAGCACAGGATATTGAGCTTCCTTTACCCCAAAGAGACACCTTAAATGCTCTGGAGGGGGGTGGGTAGCCAAGAGAAGCGAAGACCACTGGGGAAACGCCAGGAATCTGTTCCAGTGATGTATCTTTCAGACTTGAATCCTTCAGATCCCTGTCTTATTGCTCAAAACGAGCATGGTTATTAAATATCAAAAGAGCATTTTGATTTGAATTAAGCTTGTGTTTGAGCCAAGACAACAACGATGCTTTATCTCAGCAGTTGTGCCTCTGGAGGGAGGGGGCGGCGACCTCTCTGTGACCTCCCAACCCCTGGCAGGGAAAAAGAGACCGTCCTTGACTGCAGCCGCTCAGAATGCAGGAAAGGCCAGTGGTAGTCAGGTCATCTTTCCCCTGCGCATCAGGTCAAGTTCCACAGGCAGCCCTGATTTCTTGACACACAAACCCACACAGACGGCAGAGGTCAGCACGAGGGCAGAACCGGGAGCCCGGGGTAGTAAACCAACACTGGGGCTGTGAAAGGCCAACCTTCTCTTTCCAGTCCACTGAATGAGTTAGGGAGCTGCCTGGGTGATTTGTGGCGTGATTGGTGCTCTCTATATCACTTGAGATTACAGCAGGTGGCGGCCCACAGCCTGGAAGCACACACAGCTCTATCACCAGTCCACCTCTCAGGAACCAGAGAGAGAAAGAGGCAGAGCGAGAAAAACAAGCCCTCAGCTTCCTCCCACACAGCAGTAATATGCTCACAGGCAATTTTGCTGCCAGCAGAGCTCTCTATGACAATCCTGGGAGCTCTTCAGCTCTGATATCTGCCACAAAAGTTCACCTCCGCTTTTCTCTTTCCACTATTTTTTTAAACAATGCCATCAGCGCTGCAAATTACACCTTCCACATCGCACATTATTCTCTCCCCTGGTGACAGACGCACTCAAGCCCGACACACTTCACCAGCGGCGCTCTTCATGCTGGCGTCAGCCCCGGGTCTCGCTGTAGCACCGCTTCATTTTCACATTAACTCCAGTAAAGCATGGTGAAATCAGCGTTGCGCTGAGGGGGGGGAAACTGAGAATCACTACACTGTGCACTTCAATTCAACCGCGCACTGAACTCTGTCTCACATCGCAGACACAGCTGCGGGAGACGTCTCACGAGGGACTCGCTTCTGGAATAGATCTGCCAAATGAACTCTGAGCAAAAAAAATAAATCTCAAGGGCTCATTCACTCCACCCTTAAACGGAAAAAATGACACAATTACATCTTTTCTCATCATGACAATGGTTTAAATTTGACATTGTAAATGTGTACGCAGGTAAAAGGTAATAATTAAGCAGGCTGTAGCATTACTTAGTCTTTTACTCTCCACTGTGAACTTCTTCTAGTGCTGCCCAATTTTGAAAAAACATCTAATTGCGATTTTTTGGAACGATATTTGATTTGATTTTCAATATTGGAGGGAATTTCAATTTTTACATGATTATTCTAATTTTCTCTGAAAAACATTAAATAGTAACTGTTGTTTTGCAGGGATCTCTACCAGACAAAGATGTTTTCTTCAGTCTATAGAACATGAAGAGCAGGCAGGGATAACTCTGCAGCACCACAATTTAAGACGTTCTGATACCATTTTTTCTTCCCAATACTGATTCCGATACCCAAACGTGCGTCGCTGTCCATACCGAGTACTGATCCGACACCAGTGTGTAAAAACAAAAATTCCTTTAAAACATAAAGAGTAATCATATTTTAGTGAAATCTAGGAAAATCTCATTCTTTTCACGTCACCTTTTTACTGGTGGGTGGGACTTTTCAGTGTAAAATATTATCAAATGTAGCATTTAGCTAGCTCCGTCAAGTTTATCCCTTCTTCTTCGCGGCTCTTAAAAATAGTCGTTGAAAGTGGCAGCATACACAACTTCCTTTGTGCTGTTTTCGGAGCCAAAGAAGGATTGATTTCAGGTATGTAACGTCAGTCAGAGCTAACTAAGCTAACTGCGATGGAGCTGGCTACCGTTAGGCGGCTAATGTATCACATGGTATCGGATCGGTGCACAGACTGGTGTAGACTACTTGCTGGTACCAGCATTTTAGTTGGTATCAGAGGCATTTTCTGATACCGGTATCAGTGTCAAAACGACTCTAGACACAATATTTAAATTAAATGGTGTTTTGACACACAATTCTCCCCTGAATAAATATTGCGCCCCTGCAATGTGAAAATTGCATCCGTCCATATTGCCATACCGATTAAATTTCGATGAAATGTGCGGGCCTAATTTCTTTAACATCTGTCCTATTCCAAATGGGCGATCTGCAAATTCAGTGGCGTACTGATGAGAAATTTTTGAAGTCTACTCTTGATGAATGGCACTGCAGAGCTTTTTAAATGCCATCCAGCATTATCTTAATCTTGCTGCTGCAGCTACGCTCCACAAACAATGCACGGCGAGCTTAGTCTCTGCTCTCCAATGACCTAGCGGAGTCTCTGGGACAGCTTGCGGATTGATTGACAATATCATAAAGGATGGGAATGTAGCAGAGTGACAAGATATTACCGCCCTGGGACATAGCTTTAATCATTTGATGGATCTGTCTGCAGGCTTTCGGGGTGACACACTGTGCTGGTTTGTCATCGTCAGTATCTGTGCAACCCGGCACTTCGATCCACTCCCTGGACAGCAGTCACAGACTTAATAAGACTTGGTTACCGATTTCCACCCATGGCACCTTGGAGGCAGCTTACACTTTGGAAAAGTTGTTTATTTCACTGGTGGCCAATAGACTACCCTGCATCTTTTTGACTGGCGCTTACTCTCCTGCAGAGCAAATGAATAAGGTTAGCTAGCTGACACCTGCAGGCTCATCGACAGCCGCGGTAATTAGAGCTAACATTTAATGACTCTTACTTAATGAAATCTATTCCTGGGCAAACTGAACCCAGAGTGAGCAGGAAGGGGGGAGAAAAAAGGAGAGGTAAGCAGGGAGTGATGGTGACTTCAAGCTCCACATTAGACAACTGTGCACAGTTGACACTGCCGGCCCCGAGGTGAAGCTGACACAAGACGGGAAGAAAACAAATCAACGTCTGAAAACATAAAAGCTGCATTCTCATCAGGTGGATTTTCTTTTTAGAATGCAGTGTAAGCCTCGGGTAGAAAGAAAGAAAGAAGAAAAAACACACTGTGGCTTTTGAGGGAGCATGAAAAATACACTGTAATTACTGAAAAGGTGAGAAGGCTATGAGATTAAAAGATGAGGGACCGGCACTAAGTCTTCAAAGAGACCTGTGGTTGCCCCTGGGCTGATTTCCAGTCTAGCTGCGAAAAAAGCCAACAGTCAGTCATTACCAAAGCTGCACATCAGCAGCTGAATGATAATGGCCTTCACTGCGCTCTGTAGGTTTGAAGCATAGACTTCATGTTAAACAGAGGATAGAGCCACCGTGACGTCACCCAATGGTTTGTGGTTCACTGTATTTGAAGCCTTAGATTGGCATAGGCAGCTGAGTTTTTTAGAGCCAGAAGTGACCATATTTGGCGATGTCGCAAATAAAGATCGCCACCATGACTGTGTGATACCCGGCGGACAGCTAGCAGCTGTTTTCCCTGAAAGCTGACACACTTTTCATTATGCAGAACTTCAAGCCCTAAAGGTGACGATTTTCCTCAAAAAATCAAATATAGACTTACACAAATATGATGCTTAATGATCACTTCTGGGCTTCTAGACATGTGTGGCGTTGACTGTGTCTGCAGAGCCCCACCCTCTGCCTGAAGTTTGATGTTTTGGTTGTCTCAGGACGAGTCTGGGCGGTAAGTGGGTGTGTTTCCTCCAGCAAATAACAGCACCCAGGTGAAGTCGAGATTGGACAAAACATAGCAACTGGACGCAATTCAGATTGGAGAAAATTACAAATATGGACGTAGCGGTGAAGAAAATGAAATACAGCGCTAGTGAGGCGACACGGCAAGCAGATAAAGCTCGTTCCAGAACGAGAGTGAATCTCGGTTTGGCTTTCACCTGCTTTCGGGCACTTAAGAAGAGGCTGGGGATGAAGAGCGACGCAGAGTTAGCCTGCTTTCTGTCGGACAAACATTGCAGTTAGCTTGTTAGCTTCCCAAATTATCGACTATTCCATTAAAACAAATTAACATTGCTACGTAGCTTGCTGTGTAAGTATAAGCAGTATAAGCGCACGCTACGATACCTCTGGTGGCGTTGTGCTCGGGAGGAGGAGCCTAATTTGAATGTTGTGTTCATGAGCCGCAAAAACAAATGCTGCTGACTCCACCTTTAACATCATTTCAATAAGTTAGTTTTGTTAGAAATCACCACCACCTGTCTATAAGAATGGACTCGCTTTTGGAGGCAACCTCATGTGGCCATTCAGGGAACTGCAGTTTATGGCACTTGGTGTCGGCTTTGGAGTTTTATTCATGTCTTACCTTTGTTCTAATCAGTCACAGCATTATGAATAAAAAAGATTCTGAAATAAGCTTCTGGCTCAAACATCTACCAAGAACATTACACATCTATCACAGAAATGAAAAGTTTGGTCTCTTTTTCTCGACCTGTGTGTCTATTAAGCCTGATTTATTCACCAAAGACTTTTTCCAGCCTTTGATGTTTGACATGTTTATGTCTTCAACTGACGATAGTAAATAAAGGTCACAGTTTGACTTCTGTAGGTAGTAGTTGTAACTGCTCCCTCATTGCAGAACTCAATATTACAACCAGCAGCTGCCAAACAAAGCAGCTGCTTTTGCCATCACGGCCCGTCATGGCTTTCTCAGTCACCCTAAAGCCCAGTGAGCATTCTAGGTGCACCAACAAGTGCACACACCACCAAACAAATGAAGTTTTTTTTTTTTGCACCTGCCTTTTAGCAAATATTGACACTCATCGTCCCACAAACGAGCTTCTCTCGCCATCTTTGTTGGAGCTGTTGCTTGTGCTGTTGTTTGGGTGCATTAAAGTTATCGTAATCCCCTCCAACAAAAACCCACCCGACTCTTTAATCTCAACACCACCTGCCGTAAAAATACCAGCGGTCTCGGCTCTCCCTGCACCTGGATTCTTTTACTCGCCTCTTGCAATAACAGAACGCATTAGCATATGGCAGGAGAGGAGGAGGGGAAGAGGATGGTAAAAGGGAAGAAAAGAGGGGATATTTAAATGGGAACCGGGGCCAAGAGAGTGAACTATCATGCAGCAAAGAGAAAGCGTATTTTGTGTACTGTTTCCCCAGTCAGATCCTTTCATAGAGGAGGAGAGAGGGGGGCCCTCTGTTGATTTAGGCTGCACAAAGGGGGCCTTAATCCTTTCAAGGGAGCCAAATCAGTCCACAGAGGAGCACGTTCAAAAGGAAGCCTCCCTGTCAAGCATGGCCATTGAGCCACCAAAATGGACGCCACAAATCAAGCCCTGGAGGGAATCAAAGGCCAGAATGTGGGAAATGTGTTTGGAGGTCTGTGCAGCGGAAAGTGCGGCGACACAAGGAGGAGGAGGAGGAGGTGGGGTACGGGCGGCGGGGCAAGGACCTATCATTAGCAATCGGCCCTGTTTCTGCCACAGCCCTGAAGGGGTCATAACCCTCGTCTCCGAGCCTCCCCCCCCGCCCTGCGTGGTAACTCCCCCCCATTACAGAGGAATGTCCATTCACGCGAGGCACCTCCATTATCCCTGAGCCAGAGTAAATGGGGCTGCTTTTAACAGCAAATTAGTGACTTGATAATGAGGTCACATGTGGTGTTGGCACACTGAGGCCATAAACAGATGCCTCTCCTGCTCTTATTCATTCCCTGCAGCATAAGTACATCCTCCTCCTCCTCCTCCTCCTCTGGCTGCAGTACAAGTCCTGGTGCATCTTTGCACATTTGCAACTAAAGGTCACCAACACTGCACACCCGTGATGTCACATGTCACATAGCGTATACACTAAGACAAGCGCCTAAATGACCTTTTCAGTTTTCACACTAATGATTCCATCTCATGAAATACAGAAAAAAAAGAAGGTTTTCTTCTCATGTATGGTGTCGAGGAAGAACCGGCGCGCATCGCATGAATTGGATCAGCTTGATGGATGTGTTGCTTTATCGCTGTTGCATTATTTCAAACGAGCACACGCACATATGACAAACACTGCACCGGGACCATGTATGCCAATTCTAGTATGGTAATAACAGCAGGGGAATAGCAACACACCTGCACCATCACATTATTAACATTTCAGCATGATGGAAAGAAAAAAAGTCTGTACCTTTAACTGCAGCTGTGCTGAAAAATTTCTCTGAGCTGGCATCGGAGACCTGAAAGAGATGAGAGTGGAATGAGCAAAATATGTCACACAGGAAGACAAAAAAAACCTGATACTGTCGGTTTCCACCACGATCTCCAAACCCACCGCTGGAGGATATTTGTGGGGTGAATCAGAGCTATAAATACCGATTGAGAGAAAATTATTGGGTTATGTTAAATAATTATTATTTTGCTGAAGCCATCAAGTGTCATTTTAAAGTAAACCACAATCCTAAATCCCCCCCAATAAGCTTTGTGGCTGAATTCTAACAAGGTCAAATTAAAATCCATTTTAACCGAGACATATCCAGTGTCTGCGTCCTGTCGTGCCCAAATGATGACAGAAATTATTTGAGTAACCTGAGCATCATGATCAGAACCAATATTGGATGTCAGGCTGAAACAAAACAAGCGGCTCTTCACATTCAGGCCACTTGATGGCACTGTTGCTCCGTGACAGAACAGCGGCGCCGTCCGCCGAGCCTCCCCGGCGCAGCACCGACAGGTTCGCCGTGCTACAATCAAATGCGCACGGAGGGGATTTAAAGCGGAATTCGAAAATAAAAGGCGAAAACACCAAGTCACGGATTAATTATAGTTGAACCACGACATTTAGATGAGTCATGTGTAACTTAGAAAGTAAATACAAGTTGAAGGAAAAGAAACAGGACAACACCCGTGGAGCTGCGCATAAAAACACTGACTGACAGGTTTTCTCTGGATACAATTTTAAGATTTTCTGATTAGATTACAGGCTTCGTGCACTTCTTCTTCCTCAAATGTATTTCCTGCTGAATTTAGAATAACATATAAAGATAATGGCATTACACTTTAACAGCAGGGTTGTGTTTTCTGGTTATATATTAACCTTAATGAGGGGAATATTCAAAACCTGCGTCCAGTGACAGCTTGGCTGAATGCGACTCGTGTCTTTTATCCCGACGTATGTCTGTTATCAAGGCGGCGCGGGAAGCAAAGTACTGAAATAACAAAATCTGCCTAAAAACGGAGAGCAGGGCATTTCACGACAACTAAATTAATGTTGTTTTATTGTCACAAATCCTTGTAATTAGTCATGTATTCGTTCACTAATGCAACACTGACAGAATGTAAACAATGAAAGCTGCAGAGTAAATGACAGCAAGAGAGGTGGCATGAAAATGGTTATTATTGTAACAAATCCACTCAGAGCATTTTGCTCTGAATCACACAATGAAATTGAAGATTAGAAGCAGCTCGGAGCCAGCGCGCATACCTTTGATGTGGGAAGGTTAGCAAGGAGGCAAATAAGTCAAGGATATTACTTTCTCGGTCTGGCAAATATGGCCCCGTTTCACATTCTGCTGTTCAAATAATATAATCCACACGAGAGGCGCTGAAGTCTACTCCGTTTAAATTGAGGACAGCCATGCGGACAGAGAAGAAGCCTTTCCAAGAAAAAAAAAAATCCAAAGCCGTTCACAAAGCTACTGCGCCTTTTGGACAAAGGGAACCATGTGTCTGGCCACGGAGAGCTTCTGCAACAGCGCTGAGGCGACGAGAGAGAGAAAATCCTCTGATCCACCTTTCTTTCCTGCTCGGGACACAATCTGATTTTTTCTTTTTTTTCTTTCTTTCTTCACGAAGGCTATATTCTCCTGTCGGAAATATCCGTGAGAGGTAATAAACAGGATCCGGGAGGGTTTGTGTGTCGGTGCGCAGAGAGGGGCTGCGTCCGACGGAGCAAACCAATCCAACAAAGCGCACCGCCAGTTTCTTCTGTAGAGACAGACACGGGGGCAAATCACACGAGCAGTGAGCAAAAAAATCACAAAGTGTAAGCCTGCTGTCGCTGCGTGTTCAGCTGCAAAGCTTGTCTGCCGCGCTCTCTCTGACGGATCCCGGTCGCGGGCACACAAGAGCCTCTCCCCATCCGCTCCCAAGCACCAGACAAACTCCCATTCATCCAGCGACTGACTGCTCGAGCGCTGCTGCTGCTGCTGCTGCTGCTGGTGCTGCCGCCTTCACGGTCGGGTCCTCCCACTTCCTGATTTCCAGGCGGACTTGAATTCAACCTTATTTCAGTCGTGCTCCCCCAGAAGACAAACAATCATGTTTTGTGGCCGTCCGAAAAGCTTCACTAGCGCACATCGGCGCGTTTACCTTTTGCGTAAATGGCGCGCGAAAGGAGAGACGGCAGCGCACCTCAGCTAGATAAGGAGGTAGGGAGAAGGAGAGGGAGAGAACAAGAGGGAAGAAAAGAAAGGAGGGAGGGAGGGGAGAGCTGAGGCAGAAATATATTCTTTCTTTCACTCTGTACTGAGTGAGATGATGTCAGCCCCTAATGAATTCCCCAGTAGGGTGCTGCTACCGTGAGGGGAGGAAAAACAAAACGCTCCTTTATGCGCAGCATGCACCTCCTCGCAGCCCGGGCGCTTGTCTTTCTGTTGGATCAACTACCACTCCACTGGCCTGAAGGGAGGTCAGCTGCTAATATAAAAAGCACTTTGGGTCATTCAGCCTTCAATTTGAGCTTTGAGCCCTCTGTGGCCCACCCTGACAGACCTAAAAGCCAACAAGCTTCCACCCCCCCCCCACACACACACTGCTGACATAAATCATGACTACCACGTTTATAATTTTCTGAATACTTTACCAAGCCCTGCAGGAATTATTTTTCTTGGCTCGACCACCTAGAGTAACAACAAAACAGCCCTGCTGGAGCTGGCAGAGCTCAGCGTCTTGCACCAGGGGAAGGGCTTCTGGTCGTTTCCCAGTGTCGACGCCACAGAGTGGGTATTTAAAAAGGGATCAAGCAGATTTAAGGTGGGACACCAGCCTGCTAAGATTCACACTGCGGGCCTGAAAGTGATATTTACCTGAGAAACATCAGCGCCCATCTTTCCCCGCCTCGCTCGCTCACATCGAGCAAATCCTGATCTAATGTTGGACATTCTTGGAAAATCCTCTTATTAGTGCACCCCCTACACACACACACACACTCATCCTGCAGCTTGTCTAATGAGCATTAACCCACTGGCTGGGAGGTCAATGGATGTACAATAGTGTCACATTGCAAAGTCTTTCCCTGCCAGTTCAGCCCGAGCAGCCACAGAGCAGAAAACAGACTTAGCCCATCGCTGAGATGCTAATCCGTCCCTCGGTAACAGGCCGAGGGTCCGTTTGGCCGGCTCGGACCGACCAAACAAACATAAAGTCGTGGGAAATTCAGAGTGGCAAAACAAATTCTTACACATCAGAGTCAACACAACTGCATTTTTCTCCAAACTGTTATCAGATGGTCAGTCTGGTCCAACTGAAAAGTTTACATTAAGTGTCCATATCAGCTGCGAACGGGTTTAGCACGGCTGTGTGTTGAAACACTGGTGACGTACAGAACAAAAAATGTTAAGTACCATCAAGAGGTGGGAGGGATTGGCCTCAGGTGGCCGGTTAAAATCCGGCCACTTGGTTCAGCTACAGAGGATAAAGGCTGTGGTCACAGAGGGCCTGGGAGAGAGAGCGTGTGCTCAGGCTCCTGCTATGGATCCTTGTATGTTTCCCAGATGTATGCATTGTGTAGGGAGCAACTTAAACACTAATGAAGTAATTAACCTCTGGCTTGCTGATGCTCGTAGGCTGTGGGAAAACATCTTTGATAACTGCAGAGAAATTATTTAGCTGTAAGATGTCATGGTTCATGCATGAGTATGAAAATGCAGCAAATCAAGTCTAAAATTAGCTGCAAATGTACTAACTGTGGTTACATATAATTACATCACAGGGATTCTTATGTTTGAAGCGGCGACTGTGATGAAACATCAAGAACATATCGTGGTTTGGCTTCAAACGCAGGACATGGCGGGCTTCGACGTATGTATTTTTGCACGGGCAGAAAATGGCGAGCGGTGGTTTTCACGGGCCTGTGCAGAGGCAGCAGCAGCTCCGAACGGGCTGCTGTTCTCTATTTTAAATGGTCATTATCAGATTTGAGAGCGACCACAAGTCTGTGATTACAGCCACACTGCCAAACAATCTGCGTCCGGATCGCTCACTGCACATTATTTTTAATTCAAATGAAACAATGACAGAGATGAACACGCACATTAAAATGAGAACCCTGCAGTTTCACATGGAAAAACATCGTTTGTGCAAGAGAGTGAAGCACTGAGATCAAACACAATGTCTGGATGTATGAAATGTATCTCAGTAATTGCTGTCTGGGCACGTAAGTTCTGTCTATAGACCATCAGCTTCACACTGACGTTTTGTCATCTTTTATTCCTTTTTCTGGACGCCGATTCTCCGCTTCAAAGAAACCAGAGGCATGTTTGTCTCTCCCCCCACAACCATGGTTCAATTTTACAGGAACTCTCTCCTAGATTACAATCACAGGGGACTGGCT
>JAPXVT010000007.1:5793541-5804248 GCA_029823135.1 Acanthurus reversus | reverse complement strand
CCCCCCCCCCCCCCCCCCCCCCCCCCCCCCCCCCCCCCCCCCCCCCCCCCCCCCCCCCCCCCCCCCCCCACAAATCACGTCACATCATTGTTACTCACCAGCCCAAGGGCAGCAACAAAGGGAGGCATGCTGTCCTATGTCCTGTACAGTGTCGGTCTCCCCTGCTTCCTCTCTCCGAGAAGAGAGTAAGACGGAGAGAGCAACGAGTGCAATCTCTTCACTGCTCATCCTCACAAACACACACACACACACTCACTCACTCACACATAAACATACGCACACCAGAAAAAAAGTACAGACTGTACCACAGCTATAGAAAATAGCGCTGCCCAAAAAAAAAAAACATTACAGTTAAAAGAAAAAAGAAAATTAAGATAAGGATAAAAAAATAGAATTAAAGTTGGCTGGTCCTCATACGGCAGCCGTGGCAGCAGCAGTCACCCACATTCTCCCGCTCTGCTCTGCTCTCCTCTCCTCTTCTCTCACACACACATACTCGGCTTCCTCTGCCTCTCACACACACACATCGGTGAACTCGTTCAACTCCCCTGCAGTGCCTCCTCTGCCGCTGCAGCGAGGAGAAATGAACGACTTCTCAGAACTCTCACATTTATCACAGGCGGTTCCTGTAAGAACTGGTTTCAGCCAATTAATGAGGAAGTGAGTCGTACCCGCTGTGTCATCACTGGCTGAGATCTGGGGGGATGGCCCACAGAGGGAGGGCACTCCTGTAAGACAGCCCATATTAGGAAACCCTTTACAAGATTTAGCCACCAACTACAAGCATTCTGCTACCCCCCCACTTCCCTCTTACACACATACACACACGCACACACGCTCAAAGAAAAAAAAAAAGACGCAAGAGACTGCAGAGAATGCCCTAGAATCGCAAATCAGTGGCCCATCCCTGTGCTGGAGTTAGTGATTAATCACTAAACAAATACATACTAAAGACCTTCTCTTATTCTATTTTGTGGCTGTAAACAGTCAATATCATCACCTGAGCTATTGTTTTAAAACAATCTTCGTGTTCTACATATACATCTTTTGTTCATGTGGGAGAGACATCAGCGAAGCTCAGAGACACATCAAAGATTTTTAGGCCAGGTTTGCGTGGGCAGTCATGCCACATACTGTTAAGTTTATAGCTGATAACTTTCTCTGAAGGAGGCAAGTTCTTTTTTGTCCCTCCCTACCTTTACACACACACACACACACCTATGCTACAGTGAGAATAAAAACGGGTTGTGTTAAATGATTGAGTTTACAACAAGGAAGTCTTTTTGTAATGATTAACTTTATACTAGGTAATGGATATCCTACATGTGAAAGGGCAAAAAAGTAGACAGGAAGTCTAACAGATGAATGACGCTTTAATTACACAATAGAAAATGGTTAGGACACACAGTATCAAAAATCAAGCTAGGGTTTTTTTTTTTTGCTTTTTTGCTTTTTTGGAGGGAAACAAAGATTCTTCTATCCCCATCCCCCATTTAAAAAAATCCTAACGTTTGCACACAGAAAGTTAACCAAACTAATTTAGAGAAATATAACCTGGATGAAAAATGAGCAAGAGTTTGCACAAAGAAGATTAGGAAACACAAGAGAAATACACTAGTTCAGCAGATGGAAGTAAACAGGCAAGAACAAAGAGCGAGAGAAGCAGTTTTCAGAAATGGCGGGCGAATCATCTCCTACACGATGAGCAATACTGAGTCATGAGCCTGGGCAAATCCACCAACAAAGACGCTCAAAGCTAGCAGTCTAAAACACGTTTTTAATGCCTCAGAGTCAGGAGAGTCCTGTAGCCCCTTGCATTAAACACTGATGATTTTGGGCTTTTTTTTTTGGAGACATATTTTCACTTTTCGCTGTGGGGGTTGTGAAATTGTTGGATTTAAGATTTTCTGCTGTGAGACTGTTCATTATTATCTGTGAGTAGCTGTGCTGAACTTCTTTGTGTCTGTGAAACAAGTTCAGAAGATTATTTGTCTCAAATGAAACTTTGAGCAGAATTAAATCAGAAATTTGTGTGACCTGTGCATGCTTTAAATGTACGTGAGAAAATAGTATTATTTTGTACACAACTGTAACTGATGCAAATGTTGACTTAAATATTCAGCAAAAGTTAGGAAATTTAAAATAGTATTTATAGTTCTTTTTAAGTTAAATCAGCTGAGGGAGGGAGAAACTAGAAGCTGAAATTTATCACAGCTGTAAGATATAATTTAGCAAACATTAAGCCTGCACTATTTACACAGCAGCTTCTGAACAAACTTTTAACAACTGGTTTGTAGCAACCCTGTGCATTAAGTGAGAGCAGCACAAAACTCTTCATTTGAATCTCTTGTCCTCAGTAAGGCTCTGAAACACCGTGGCCCTGAGAAACAAGGAAATAAATCAGTTTGAACAAGACTATTTACGGCACCTTTGAAAAGCAGGAAGTTTTTAAAGTTTGATTTCTACACTGAAAAACCCCTGAATAAATTTCTGTATTAACTACGAAAGCTCATTTCCAAGACAAAGTGGTCATATCTCAATTTAGCTAGCATAATTTGGTCAAATTAAATAAATAAAACTAACGTAGTCCTACAGAGGGACATGCATGTGAGTTTTCATAATTTTGTTTTTATTTAAATCTAAAAAAAATGCAAAAGCACTCATTATGAAAATAAAGCTCACAGATTCACTTCTCTAATTATATTTAATCAGCAGAAACATAAAATGTGATTAAAATGACATTGAAATTCTCGTTTCCTCTAACAAGTCCTTATCATTTGATGTGGCTGTAAAGGAAACAAACAGCAGAGTTTGAGCACAAATTAATGCTGTCTATCATTATAAGCAAACTATTCTTCTATGTATGTCGTAAGAGAATCCTCCCTTTTGTGGGTCTTTACCCAAAAATAGAAAAAGGGCATTACAAATGCACGCTAAGTATGAAAGACACTGCTGTAAATTTAAACGGATTAATTACAAGTGGCTCTTGTCACTTTCTGCTTCAAAAGAGGAAAGAACAATGAAGAGGTGAAAAAAAATAATCAGAATAATTAAAAGTCTTAAATTGTAGGTGGTTTTACAGCCACACAAACCTGCATGTGTGGATCCCATCAAACTTTATAACAGTTGCTCTCCAATTAATTAAATTACTTCCAGAGTTTTGTGAAAAAGCACAAGATGCTTCTCTTGTTTATTAAAATGATTCCCAGGAAATTTATGTAGCTTATGACCAACACTGCAACTCTCTCTTATATACGTCCAGATTCTTAAACATAAGCAGTTTCTGTGTCAGTGTGTGTGTGTGTGTGTGTGTGTGTGTGTGTGTGTGTGTGTGTGTGTGTGTNNNTGTATGTGTGTGTTAATTCAATTCTGATCAACATTAAATCATTAGCATGTAGCTCCATCAAGTAATTTCCATTAAGTCACTAAATTAATTAATAATTTAAGAAGAACAAAAGAAAAAGGAAGATAAAACAATGAATGTAACAGTCAAAAGTAAATCTAGTAAAGCAACAAGCACACGTGTTTTGAGGAATTTAAAATGTCATGAACGACGAAAGCTTAGGGGTTTTACATAAAATGCAAAGGTTTCCTGCTCTGACTGTATGTGTCCTGTGTGAAGCGGAGCTCTGCAGCTCAGACAGCTGAGTTTATTTTCTTTGTGGCTGCAGGTATAAAACTGTCTGGATATACGATGACTTTAAATAAAATAGGAAAGAGACAGAAAACTGACCCTGACCGTCCAGACACACTGTCACAGTTCAAATCTGTGCTATTCAAGGATGCATGACTATTTTTTTTAGAAGGTGACTGCCACCTCGTCCCAGAATAAATTTAAGTAGCCCAACATGGTTTGATCAATATTTTTGGATATAAACGGAGCTCATCCAGAGACGCAGGAGAAACCACAGCACCACCACCGTCACACTCTGCCATCAAACCGATCACTGTTTTTCCATTTTTCCAAATCATTCTCAGAGCCGTCATACAGAACTGTGCCACATAAACACAAGAACAAGAAACTCACTTTTTTTTTTATTTTTAGAAAAGCAGCTGGTGAAATTCTGCAATGCTGTGCATTAGTGGACTTGACAATCAAGCTCAACTTTAGATCACTGCATCAAACCAAGGTCATTAATTGGAAGAGCTAATCTGCATTTTTAAGGAGGAGGAGATTATAAGTCAGCACACACACATACACACACACACACACACACACAATTTTTGCACAATTAATTTTAGATAGACAAATTAATTCATAATATTAAAGATAAGAAGCTATTGATGATGCTTATATTTTTAACACGTGCAAGCTGCAGCTCCCTTCCAAACAAATAACATATAAATAATATCAATAAAACAAAAAATATGAAAAAGTATTGCCTGTGAACTACACAAAGTGAAGCTCCACCCAAAAAGTGACGAACAGTTAGTTCCTGAGAACATTCACCTTCTTTGTCTAATTTCTCGATTAATAAAAAGCTAAAACAAACAGTTTTTATGTCTCAGTAGAAATGAGTGAGCAGTGAGCTGCAGGTTAACATCTTGCAGGTACAAAACAACTTTCTCTGCCTCAAAAATTGTAACTCAAAAATTAGAATTAGGCAATAAAAGCTACACATCTGTTCTTAGGAGGGATGGAAATGTACATTTTGTACTGAAGGCTATTGGAGCCCCCCACTCCTGCTATGTTATAACATGCATTTGCACTAAAACAGCACTGAGAAGTGTTAAAAACCTTTAACCTGTCTGTGTGTTACAAGGCAGAAAAGAGGACAACTCACTCAATAATCCGTGAAGAAACGAGTGAGATAAGCTTTGGGAACAAAGGAGACATGGAGGGGAAACCCCACATCTCTGAGCATCTTGCAGCCTGATTATTACTGTGAAGGGTTAATTTGTGAACGCCATCACAGCCTCTCATTTTTTAATGAACTATCATTTCCTGCTGCTGTTCACTCAGTGTGGAGCGTGTTTAGGCGTGAAAACTAAATTCCAAAGGCCGAGAGTCAGAGGGGACCTTTGACCTGTCTGCCCCTTCTAAAGGTTGCCACCTCCAATGGCACTCCAACACACACACACAGGCACACACACATTTACAAATTTTTTCGTTCATGTTAATGAAATACAAAAATGTGTGTGCACACACAAGATCACACACGCAGCACACACGTGCCCTGACGTCCCAGGCAGGGGAATGATAGAGAACAAGGGCTCACATGACAGCCAAACCCTGGCCAGGTCCAACTGGTTACAACATCATCACAACAACTGGCTTAGGCAATCGCTAGTGTTACCCAATGCTCCACAGGGCCACAGTTCACACCTAACATAACAGCACCGACACCGCAAGACGCACACGCACACTGTGGTTAGGCGGCACTCTGACCTGAGGTACTGAAACTCGGACCTTTACGCCATCTGTGTGCAAAACACTGAGTCATTCCTTTTTATCAGCTCACGGCCGGATACATTATAACTGCTCCAATTAGATTTTATTAAGTGTTGAAATAATTAAGTATAAAAATATGACAAGGAGAGCGTTCACTTTATTGTGAGCAAAAATTTGGATTCAAGTGCAAATGCTGTAAGGTAATATCTGCTTGTGTGTGTGTGTGTGTGTGTCTGCCTATGTGTGTGTCTGTTCCTCCTCTAGTTCAACCGGGCTTTTTCCCAATGACTTCACCACTAAAGCATGGAGCCCACTCCTGGACGGAGATCCCCCTGCCCAGTGTGTTTATCACATCCCTTCTCCACAGCCATCCATGTGTCAGCCACACACACACATACACATGCACAAATATACAAGCTCGGACACATGCTATCCTCTTGGGAGCTGGCAGTGCTGCCAGGAAATCAGGGGGCACCAATTATAGCAGTCTATTATTCCTCTCACTTCCCAGACAGCCACATAAAACAGCCCTCCAACCCCTACAACCCTGCAGGTTCAGGTCAGCATGCCCACTTAGACCCTCCTGGTCTGGTTGTGGAGCTGGGTGAAGTTGCTGGGTCACCGGATAACCAGGCTTGGACCCTTTCAGTGGTGAGAGAGGGTTATTTAATGAGTCAGATATGACTGGAGACACATCCAGACAAGTCATACTGCTACTTGTGGAGCGCCAGTGACAGGCAGGCTGGAAACAGGGGAGGAAGAGATGAAGAAACAAAGGAAGAAAAATATGTTTAGGGTATCACTGGCCTCTCAGAGTGTCACCATCCATCCTGCAATGTCACACTAGCAGAAATGGCCGCAGTACAGGATGTTGCTTCCTATGCTACAACATTTAGCCCCGTTTTCAAAAAACATTCAATGACCTGGTGATAACCACACCCACTGTATTTCTACTTAAATGTACACTTTATTAGTCCCAAATGGGAAACTTTCTGCAAGTAAGAAAAGCCAAGATAATTGAAACACACAAGAGGGGTTAATGAACACATTACGACATGTTAAATTAATGTCAAGGGCAGAAACACCAAAGAAATGAGGTCACAGGGTGGAAAATTAATGGCATGCAGAATAAATAAGAACTTTAGACCGTTTGAAGCTCGACTGTCTCATAAACACGATGTATGTCACTAATCTAACACAGCAGGTTGTCCTGTAAGCACAAGAGTGTATGTGTGGGACTTTTTAGTATACAGTACACTGTGGGACTGTATGGAATCCTTGTGGTTCATATACACTGCCACACATTGCTCAGACAACCACATATGTTACTATGTGCCTGTCAAAAGCCGCAACATGCTGTATATCTTCCGCTTCAAAACTGTAAGTTCTACTCTAGCTGCTGTGTAAGAGACTACTACACAAAACAAACAGAAGGAATTTACCATAAGTACAGATATCAAGGTCAATTAATTCTGCTCTTTCTTTCACAGTCTGTATACAAAAACAGCAAAAACTAGTTAAATTGCTAAAAGGGAATTAAGTTATCTAATTTATGTTCTGATCAGTTGTGCATCTAGCTTAAATTTGAGTTTACACACTGCAAAGGTTGTGGTTAGGAGCCACCGAGTGAAGACAAGTGAAAGTTCCTGATGACTGGGTGACTGTATACAACAGTATATCATCATGTGCCGGTACAACACTCAGGAAGAGAATCTAGCAAATAAAGTACATAATTTCCCAACAGTACCATTGTATTGTGTGAATGTGATTTAAGATCCCATAGCAGTCTAATCCTAAGATTTGCAAAGTAATAAATTATGTTTACAGTTATTATTCTTGGATGTTTAAGAAAACAAAAAACGAAGCAAATAATTTGTGTGTCTAGGATAAAATGAATCAAATACAGCCTCTTCATAATTTGGATTTATAGTTGCCCAGAACCTAGAATATTTACGGTGAGAATGATCACAAACAGCCCTCCTCACTTTTCAATTTCTGTTCCCTCTCTATAACCTGCCTTGTTCTTGGGCTGATGGGGGACAATATGTCTGTTTTGACTGAGGTGTGGTGAGGGCAGGGTGGGAGAGGGTTGCCGGCTGCCCTCTTAGTCAGGGACTGTCTGGGATGACTCCTCTCAAAGGACACAGAGACAGACACACATACTCATGACAACTGCTGAAATTACAGCACACATTACAACGTTTATGGGATTTATGGAACAATACACTTCAGTGGATGATGCTGATTAAGAGCTCGAGGTCATCTTGTGTTCCCCTGATTAATGAGTGACTCTAAAAATGAATCAATGGCATATTGTATCCTCAAACAACATAGAAGCTGGTTGCCATCCTGATAAATAAATACAACAGTAGTGTCATAGCTTTGACCTGAGTATGTGTAGGAATGATTTGATGAGTAAGCAGTGTGTTCAGTGTGGTTCAGAGTGTGAGATCTAGGACCAAAACAGATGAATCAGGGAGGAATAAAGCAGTAAGTCCTGGGACACACAGGGAGCCTGAGGGGCACATAATATGATACCAGATCTGGAACACACATCTGACCTCTCCCTCTCTTTGTGACATTCTCCCTCTCCTACACACACTTACTCATCAAAGCTACAATGACACTCAGACCTGTGCCTACCCATTCTGAGTCCCACAGTGTGCTATTAACTGCAGAAATAGGCCTAACAGTACGCGATATGAACAATAAATTCTCTTGAGCGATTGAATATTATTCTAAATGGCTCTAGTAAGACCTTTTGGCTCAGAGTCAGACCTCTCTTTGACTGTTACTGCCTCAGTATTTCTGTCAGAGGTTTTTGGGCCAGGGTAATCAGAATGGAAGTGAGGGAGATGAGAAAATGGACGCCCTGCCGGGCCTCACATTAAACTTAACGATGCTGTATAAAAAGAGAGGCGGCCGCGACCTGCCGCTCCATCCCTCACTCCCACTGTCTTGCCCTGTTTGCTTCCAATTCTGTCCGTCTAAGTAAGGCGTCTGACTGTGGAGGAGAGCAGGGCACGTGGAAGGACTGATCAATGCCATCTTTGTCAGGGCGCTTCTCAGGTGACCAAAGCACCCAGTGACTAACAGGATCAAAAATACTCCCTTTACGCAGATTTGGTTAACGGGAAGACTTTGCTCATATGGCCAAAAGAGGGCTATTTATAGGATCAGTGATGTCACAGAGGTGTAAATGGATGAAGAAACATTGACATTTAAATTTTTTTTCCCTGATTGAACATTCCTCACAAAAACATATGCAATGGTCTCTGTCTACAAAGGTGCAATACATCATCTCTTGTAGTACTAACGGGTTTTAACTAACAATCTTGCTCATAGACTGAAATTCACACCTCAAACTGGTGCACACTGCTTTACACAGACCTGTGTGGTAAAACAGAGAACACAAAAAATCCCTCCCTCCTAAGTGACTATCAGATCTTACAAGAACATGTCACAGCTACCACCAACCAGGTGAACTACATATTCAGTATGAAACCACGTTAAACCTAGTTTCTACATTAGTCAGGGGTTTGAGCTTAAGATGGGTAAAATTCAGTGGAAAAAGACGTACTAGACTTTTCTCCACTACTTCTACCCCCAGTACTGCGAAAAACCAGAATAGTTTAATTTGCATGGTTCTCAGCAATTTCACTTCTGCAGTAACCCAGCTTTGACTAAATTGCTTGACAGTTAGCATCCAGAAGATTGTGTGGTGACCTCCAGGTTAGCCAGAAATAGGAACGTATGAAGAAAATGGATTACACAGTTTTTCAAGTCTGTCTAAAAATAATAATCAGGCAGTCATATAAACATTGCCAAAGATTTTGTTTGCTGTAATTATTCCTCCTGCTCATGCTGACATGAGATACCTGTCCATATTGTGCTTTCAATAGAAGTGGTTAATGCTGAACAAAATCCACAGTCCCTGTCCTGTGCAAAAATGATTTCAGAAGCTTATTCAGAAAAATTAGTGGTCATCTTCTAAAATTGACCTTTTAAGCAGAAAATCCCCATACATATACTAAGAATCAAAACACAGAAAGACCAGATCAGACAGTGTAAAGGCACAGATTAATTTGAAAGTCTGATAAGTAATTAAAATCAGTTAAAAGATTTATGTTGCTTACTCCGCTTAGAGTACCTAGTTCAGGCATAACATGACAATTAAACTGGCATTTATCTTTAATTACATTATAATGAATAAAAATGGCAATTGTGATGTGGGAAGTTCAAGAATGATCCAGTGAGCAGTTCATACAACCCCCGGGTGCCCTGCCCTGACCTGTGACTCTCCCTAGGCCTCCCTCTGAGCAGGGCTGCTTGCCTGCAGTGTTCCTCCGATGCCAACAGCCTTGTGTGGCAGGAACCGCCATCTGCAGGCCCATTGTGCTGGTAATGGACTCCCGCCTTAGAGATGGACTCACATGGAAATGCATGCATTCTAATGGAGACATGCAGAATTCCACCCGCTGCCCCAGTACACCAGTTTCTACCGGATAACCTTTTCAGGTCTCCACTCCTCCACTCTGCACCTCAATAGCTTTCACCCCCAGAGCCTGATAGTAACAGTCTCTCCTTTAACACATGTCTGAAGGATCTGCTAAGCTCAGTACAAGACACAGAGAGTGGCTAGGTCAATCAAGATGATAGATTATTAAGAAAAAGTCATTTAAAGTACAAATCCAAAACATGAGATGCTATCAAAAAAACTGCAATGGCTCTCTTGACCCTGTTTCTCTTTTTCAAGTTCTTGAAAATGTAACCAGCATCAAAGTCTACCTCATGCTTAGCCCTTAAACAGATCTCTGCAGATACTAAAGCCAGTCCCACCACTCACCACTGACTAGGTGTAAATACACTGAACTCCCGCAGACGGTGAATCACCAGCACTTTAACAACAAAGCAACCCAACAGGCCTCATCTGTTCTCATACTCAGGGACAACTTCTTTTTTTTTGCTATTAATATATCATCACATATGGCTGCTAAAAAAGGGGTGCGATCCAAAGCTAGCAACTCACAACAGATCAAATGAGGAGACTGGAGGCCCAGACAACGAGTCAAACAAGGGAAAGCTCCCTGTTCCATTACTGCATGCACTAATTCTGAGCTTTTCCTGCTGTATATCTCCACTTCACTGGCTGACGAAGCCCCAACAGAGATAAGAGAAAGGAGGAAAGGGAGGACTGGGTAAAGAAAAGATGAATTTGTTGCCCTAAAGTTATATGGAGCACAGCAGCAGGGGCTTGTTCATTCCCTGAAGTTCTTCTGGGGTTACTGACTTGAATTTCACAATAAATTTGAGGG
>JAPXVT010000007.1:5782613-5793441 GCA_029823135.1 Acanthurus reversus | reverse complement strand
GTACAGGTTTTCTGGAACCGCCGCAGTGCATCCATACCTGAGTTACTGTTTGTTCCATATGAGTTTAACTGTGTGCATAAATACTCCATGCGTAATATGCCTATTTCTCCCTCATTCTACAATCACGTAGTTAGTTTTTGCTCTCCTACTGTTGCTCTTCAGCTGTGGGACGGTTTACTGATTAACCTGTCGTTCCCACTCTTGCAGAAACAGGTGTGTTGCATGTGTGTCATCTTCCTAATGGCACATATTTGTCTCCTCTGGTGTTTTGGTCAGAGAATGTACAGTGGAGAGCCTTGGATCAGTTGATTTTCCTCATTTGTACGTTTACAGTACTTTCGAGCTGGTGTGTGTTAATAGCCTTCGTGGGACTCTGATGGCCCAGTGGGGCGTTCACCACATCAGCTTCGCCCTTAACCCGCAGGCATCTGTTCAAAAGGAAAAACCAGACAAGCTTGGAAGAGGTGGCAGCATTCATGCAAGCTGAAATAGCGAATTATGGACAAATGCAAGGATATCAAAGGTTACACCTGCATGCAGTTCAGAGGGGATATGTTGTATCACAAGACACAACAGGACAACTGATCAAGTTGTTTTATCCTAAAGGCATGGAGCTCAGGCGCACGCGGTGTGAGAGACGCAGGCATTACCTCTAACAAAGGTCGCAATGCGCTGTGGCCTATGCATTCGCACAAAAAGCTAAATCCATACAAGAAAGAATTTTTCTTTTCTTTTTTTTTTTTTTAAAGAGAATTTCTTTGTTACTGAAGCCCATTCTGAAAAACAATTTCACCAGTTCCTCTTTGCAATAAGGCCATGCTAAAAAATCAATACGGCAATATATCGCAATATTTATTTTCGTGATATGTGCATCGTATCGTGACCCGAGTATCGTGATACGCATCATATAGTGAAGTCCTTTGCCAAGCCCAGCCTTAAAGTTTAGTGACACAAAAGAACACTTCTGCACTTTATTTTCATACTGTCAATTTCAGTTTGTTCCATTAAAGTGCGGAGTGCATTTAAATTTTTCATTTTGATGTTTTAGCAGCTACATCAGTGTGTTTGGTAATTTTACAATTCCATTCAAATAAACTGGAAAGGAAATTTTGAATTAATATTGTTTTGACTCAATTTGTCAATATGATGAGATGTGATATATTTAGACTGCCCAAATCATTAACAGTAACTTGCATTCTAGCTTTGTTTTTACATTTTCAATTAACTATTTTGAGTATCGCAATATATCACAATATGCATCATACTGCAATGTATCCAATGTACCCATGCCAGTACTCAGCCCTACTTCACAAGGCATTTTGTAGAGGCAGTCTGAAAGTCTTAAAATCTTCCTTATTTTGCCTTTTCCTCAAAGTGCATGACAAAAAAACCTTCCTTACGCCAAGTTCATTCTCCTAATTTCTCCTTTTTTCTTGATGTGCATAATGGGAACAACAAAAAAAAAAACTTCCTCTGATTTTCTTTCTTATCTGTGGCTCTAAAACTCTTCCATACTTCCCACAATCAGGGACGACTTCTGTTTTTTTCTGTGCATATATCATCCCATATGACTGCTGAAAAAGTGGCTTGATCCAGAGCTAGTATCTCTGAACAGATCAAACAAGGAGACTGGCCCAGACAGCATGTCAAACACAGGAAAGCTCCCTGTTCCATTACTGCATGCAGTGGGTGATTTTGAGCTTTTCCTGCTGTATATCTCCACCTCACTGGCTGACGAAGCCCCAGCTGTGATAAGAGAAAGGAGGAAAGGGAGGATTGAGTAAAGAAAAGATGAATCTGTTGCCCTGAAGTTATATGAAGCACAGCAGCAGGGGCTTGTTCATTCTCTGAAGTCCCTCTAAGGTTACTTACTTGAATTTCACATTAAATTAAAGGGTAGAAAATGTGATGCTGGGGGATAAGACAGGACTGATTTTTAAGGTTTTTCTCAGGGTGTGAAGTGCTCACTGAGAGGTCCAGAGACTTAAATATGCAATGCTGGGTTAGTATAATGTAATTCAAAACTTTAAGATTTAATCTAAAAATAGAAGTGCATTCATTTTAAAAATAAACAAGGCCTGACACTCGCTCTGATCAAACACACAAACTCTCAAGACTTATTTACAAAGATGAGATGCCTGTGCAGGATTTTTGTGACTAGGAGTGAAAAACTGCAAACATTTTTAAGTAACCAACAGCATGAAACATCGTGACATACAACTGCTTCAGATGTTGATCAAAGCCCTGCTCAGTGTGAGTTTGCAGATTTCTTTTTCCCCCTAGCTTAAACAATGACTGCACACGCACGGCTGGTCTTGAAGAGGAGACATCTGTACATTAGTCACAGGACATAAGAAACCTAACAAGTCTTATCAGACACACAGCTCCATCTGACCTGATTATCAGGGCTTGCTATCAGCCCAAAAGGCATCAGAGGGAAGGGTTTATTGAGACTTACTGGCAGTTCAAAGCAAAACAAATAATCTTCATTTTTATCCCAATACTGCTGACTGACAGAAGGTTATACATTTAACTTTCTTCGTAGCAGGAAAAGAGTGAAACAAATCTGATGGAGATATAAGAATACACATCAGTTTTGAAAAGTATGACACCCATTTTCTTGACCCAAACAGACACTAACTGGAAACAGTGAAAAAGGAAGAACACTTCACTTGATTGAACAACTGTCAGAGGACAGAACTTCTTTTTCCACCAATCCTTTTTTTGGTCTCACTCTCAAAAGGAACATCAGACAGTCATAAATGTATAATGGAAATTTTAAGTCACTTGTGTTCAACTTGTTCTAAAAGAGGTCCTTTGCATATTCTCTACATTTTATTCCAGCTGGTGAAAAAAAATAAAAAACTCTGTAGTTGGTCATTTTTGTTAACAGAAGTGATGAAAACGGCTGTTGACAGTTTTACTGCCTCATGACGTTTAAGCCTCAGATCCAAACTCAGATCCAAACCTCTGTTGTGAGACTGAATTTCTGAAACACTGTTTTCCATTTGTCATTCATAGAAAAGTTACTTTCCTGATTTAAACTGCTTAGAACGATTAAAAAAAAATAGACACATCTATAAAACAGGCCCATATTTGGAAATAAAGTCTTTTTCATAATTAATTGAGTAAGACATAAAGTGACCATATCATGACACACATCCCTGATTGCTACATAACTATATTTGTAGTAACTGCCAAAGTGTTGAAATACGCAATATTTTCTTAATGAAACTTTTGAACGATTTGTAGACACTCCCTGCTGAGTGAATAAGAAAATGTCCTTTGAGATGATTACAGGAATGTTACAAAACACACGCAAAAAAAAAGAACAACCAAAAACAAAAAAATCTACTGAGTTGCAGATTTGCGTAAGTTCAAACTCTGCCACTCAAATATTTAATGCTTGAACAAAGCAAAGAGGCACACACACAGACAGACACACACACTCACACACACAAAATTACTGTTCTTAACACTAAAAAGGTGTGTTTTTACTGCTATTGAAACTTAAGGTCTGGCCTTTTTCATACTGTAAAGGTCAAACTATTATGAACAAACAATTCAGGGGATGTACAAGATAAAATGACTCTTGTTTTGAACAAACAGCGAGTTCTGCTCTACTTCTTGTAAAAGACAGTTGTTTGCTCTGTCAGGAAGCTTCTAAATCATTTTGAATATACTAGAATATTTAATAATTGTCAACTTAAAAATAGAAGAAAGAACACAACATGTCTATGACTGACTGTGTTGTGTTTTGTACATTTACAATAATTTTCAGACACTGTAAAATTTCACAGTCTTTGCAGCAAACATGTCCTGTAAGGTATTTGAGGTTACAGCCGTTCACTTCTGTGTCTTTTGTGTTTGTTTGTGTGTGCCAACTAGCTCACCTGACAGGCAAAGTGCAGGACATTAATTGTGTAGTATTGTATTATGTCATCTGAGAATGAAATCACCACGAAAGTCCAACGGTCACTTCAGTCACCCACAAAGACAAATACTATTCTTTCCGTTTGCAGAGACTAAACCCAGAGCCGAGCAAACAAAAACAAACCGAGCCTACATATTAAAATTCCACAATAAAGACACAATTTGTGTCTTTATTTTAATCATCAAGCAAACGTGAGTTTTGCTGTAGGAGCAAAAAGAGCTGCAAAAAGATGGCAAATGCTCCGAATGCTTGTAACTTATCACATGGAATAATCAAAAATACCTTTTATGCTATTATGTTGGTTGTGAGACCACAAAACTTAATTTTTATTTGGTGCAACAATTTTCAAAAACATTCAACATTTCTTCCCGGCATGGCTCTAAATAATTGTAGGAAAATGTTTACGCAACACCAAAATAGTTTCCTTACTAGATAATCCAATTAAAAATTTAAAAAAAAGAGTAAATCTGTTTTTAAAAAGGCAAAAATTCAAAAAAAAATTCAGGTGTAAATGTTTCACTGAAAATTTTGGAGAAGTCCTGTTGCGGGAGGTTTAGTATGACTGACCTCTGAAACTAAATGGCACCCAATGCACAAATGTTTGGGTGTGAGTAGAGGCGTGTGTGTGTGTGAGAGAGGGAGAGAGTGGGCACGAGAGGTTAGTGTGCTCGCATGAATTTTCAACTGTGCATGTGCACAATTGTTTGGGCAGCTGCAGGTGTCTGCATGAAGGCCAGCGTAAAGGTGTGAATTCATTTTTAAGCATCTCCTGCACAGTTAACACCGACACTGCAGTCTGCTGGTGCACAAAGGGTTCATATTGAAAGGCATCCATTCATAAGGTGATGTGTGATTGAGGGTGAGAGTGAAAGCAGCACAGAGCATGAGGTGAAGGTGGAAAGGCCTCAGTGAGGAAGGAAGCTGACGGTTGACGAGTTGTAACAGGGGAAACTTCCTATAGAGAAGAAGCGGGCCTTGAGTCAGACTGAAACCTGTCAATAACCAATGATGTGTCGCCTTGAGTCTGCAGCTCAATGAACAGTGACTGACAGACAGCACAGCTCTTTCACAATCCAACACACACACACACACTCACACATCACAGTTACAGCATATTTCATGTTGTCGCATTTAAACTGAAATCAAGTCTATAAAAACACAAATGCTGAGAGCGACAACAGCTTCTTAAAAAGCTGCTTTGACCAACGTCACATTTAATTAAAAAAAAAAAAACAAAAACGAATGAGCAAGATGACAGCATGGCAAGAAGGAGAGCTGATGTAATCTCATCGTCTGATTTCAGCAAACGTGTGCCTGTGTGTGTGTGTGTGTGAGACCAAGGGTGTGTGAGTGTATGAATGAGCACTCCCACCAGCAGGTGTGTTAAGGGCAGTTTCCAGCTGCAGCCTCTGTTGTCTCTGCAAGGACACTTATCATGGCGCCTATCAGCACCCACACCCAGCACCAAGGCCAACTTACAAGCTGTATTTTAAAAAAGCAAAGAGCATTTGTATGTGTGAGTAGCTTTGATTGTCACATTTTGTTTTGCATGTTTAATAATAATAATAATAATTAAAAAAAGAAGTAGTTTAATTGGTTTAACGTATTCAACACCAGTCTGTGTCTTTGTGTCTGGGTTTCCGTCATACAGATGTTGTTAATTTTTTATGCAGGAAAAATCTTTTACAGTTCATAATATTTAAATCTCTCTGAATATAATGTGAAAACAAACTTCCTTTAATTTTCCTTTCCAACCTGAATTGCATTAAATTAGACTAAAATCAAATTTCTACATATCCTTCGAGAGTATGCAGTTGGAAGAACACTTCCTCGGCTGTTTTTAACAGCTATTTTGTCAGTTTTGGCAGATTCTTGTTCAGTGGGTTAACTCAGTAGCACGAAGTGTCCAGTAACTGAGACGAGAGGAAGCAGCATGTAGAGCCAAAAATCAATTTTCAATCCCCAAAGTTTAAAAAAGAGTGTTTAACGGCTCCGGTCTAGAGCAGGATTCAGTGCAAGGTTAGGCAATATGTTGATATTATATCAATACTGCAATATGCAACTAGATGTTGTCTTAGATTTTGGATATTATAAAAATGCAGCAAAATCCTTCCTTGCACATCTTCCAGCTGCAGCAATGTGGGGGGTTAGCATCTGGGGACTGACTGCTTCAGCCTGCCTGACCATCACACCGGCAAACAGCAACCAGAGAAGTCGGACATGGCAAAACAAGCCAACGTCAACAAGTATTCTCTGAAACATGCACGTCTAATTAGTTGCTTCTAACCTTGAACACAGGTAGATCTAAGACAATAGCTGGGTTTCCATCACCCTGTTTTTATGCACACTTTGAAGAATCGCTTTGGAAAAGGGTGATGGACATGCCAAAATTCAGTAAAAAATCCTCTTTTTCACAAAGAAGTTTTTATGTTCACTTGAGGTGGGTTTCGACTTATGCGAAAAAGAGTTAAAGTGCAAACTGGGAGATGTAAAACACATATGCCAAATAAGTTGTGATGTAGCGAACACTGAACTCACGTGACGGCTGTTTGCGCTGACGTCTACTCCGCATTTCTCTGTCTGCGTCTCCTGACAGCATTAAACATGGCCAGTACAGGCTGAACTGAAAAGACAATTACAACTTGCCTGATTAAAAGTAATTCCTTTTTTTTTCAACATTGACACTGAGATGGAAACCGGGCTACTGAGATCCTCCAGGACACCAAAAAGTAAACTCTGCTTTACAGCGTCATGATAAAATAAATCTAACACAACAAAGTAACAACCATTTCGCTGGTATATTCAACATTACACCAATGCTGTTATTAGGGATGCACCATATTAGATTTTTGTATGCTGATATTTCCAAACTAATTTTAGCCCGTAACTATACTGATATATACTCACTTTTCATTGTAAAGAACACAAAGTCTCACCTGTGCTAGAATTTACCTGCTGCTCTTATTGTGACAGTCTATTTGTTTTTGAAACAGACATTAAATGAGACAAACAAAACGTTTCTACCATAAATGATAAATGTATTCTTTTTCAAATATAGACATTCAGCAATAAAAAACTGAAAGTAATTTCTATGGATTACATGCACGTAATGTGCAAAATGTATTTTCAGCAGTAAAGACAAGCTTCATGTGTCTTTTTGAGAGTTACAAACAGCACCAGCCTGGTGACAGACAGTGAGCTCTGCAGGGCATAAGATAAAAATGTGCCCCTAATGGAGCTTATACCTCTAAATTAAAATTCTCCTATTTAAATAACAGGTTTGCAGGGTGGCTGATATGTCTGGCTGAAATATCAGCCAGACATATCAGCAGAAATGTTGATGCTGATATCGATTATTAACTTTTTAAGCTATTATCTGCCGACACCGATACCATGTAAATAATATCCTGCGTCTAGCTGTTATAGATATGCTGTTACTGGGCGTGCAAATACTGACACAACTAACTTTCCTTTATGAAATCTCTTTCTCTAGAAACTGAGATTTGATTTTTTCTTTCCTCCCAAGATGCTGAAGCCTTAAAAACATTTTCTGACACCTGAAGGGCCTGTTCTTACGGAAAACACACACGTTGGAAAAATGTTGATCAATCTTTAGATATTCAGAGGTGGGTTTGTGCTTGCTATGAGATCATGGAGGTAAATACAGATTGGTTAAAAGGGCAACAGCAGTGCATCATGAGAGATAACGCAGAGAGGAGGTTTCTGTGATAGACAAGAGTTCATCCCGTCTGATGAAGCAGCCAGAACATGTTCATGCCCATAATCACCCAGTGGAAAAATCCAAGCTATTAATCACCATGAAGACTGTTACAGCAGAGTGGGGAGCCATCAGGGGAACAAAACGTGACAAAACCTCAGTTTCACAGCAACAAGTCATCTTTCAAATGCACCATGTTTCATTTAAATACACCTCTGTCTCTCTTTGACCTTCACCACAAAGAGGAAAAGGCAGGTTTCACACAAAAGGACGTAAATTACCTTAATACCACATGGCCACCCAAAACCATCAAGTTCTGCATGAACTCTTCCATAGCAGCACACCCCACAGGGTACTTTTGGTGCGCAAACACACACACACACACAAACACACAAACACGCCCGTTGAGGTCTACTCACCCGATGAGGGAGACCATCTGCTCCACTATGTGCCTGCTGAAGGTGACGATCACAAACAGTTTCTGTATGACAAAGAAACACAAAGACAGAGCGAGTCAGTTACTGAACCATGAGGTCACTGCTGGGGTACAGAATAAGGGAGTATGTGCATCATGGTTTGATCAGTAATTCCTTAACTCCCCCTCACACACACACACACACACACACTCACCCTAACCATTATGCCCAAACCCATGCCTTATACCACCAAAGTGGTTTGGTCAGAAAAGCAGCTTTTGTCATGGAGCGTAAGAAATGAAAGGCCGGAGATCTATGACACACGACCCGGCTCAGCACATTACACTGGCTGTCATCAGAGGAGTGTGTGCGTGGGTGTGTGTGTGTATAGGATGGATGGATAGAACAGTACAGGAATCAAAGGAGATGTGTCATTGCTTCAGAGGGGGTCGGGAAGCAGACTCCTGTCCCGTCTGACTCCTGCTTAGTCACTGGGCCAGAATGGACAGACTGGCAACTGGCAGCCATTCTGGCTCATATTAGCCCCGTGTCCTTGCAGGGGGGGGCAGGAACAAGCATCCAATAAATCACCAGATTCATCATGGTCCTTCACTTGCCCTCTGAGTTGTTGTATTTTACTTCACTCTTACAAACAAACACACATTTTGACCACTTAAAATGTGGTTTGATCCGGCAACATCTAGGTTGCCTTGAACATGACATTAGAAAGGCTTAACCCAACAGAGCTTTTGGCGGGTCCATCATTACAAACTCATGTTGAGCAGAAAGGATTGTTCAAACCCACAGAACCTTATTTTAAATTCTAGTCTAGATCCCAAGGTTTCCAAACTTACTAAATATATACTGCTGAATTACAGGGAAAAAGTGTATGATACATGAGACAACTAGAATTTTCTGTTTTGTGTAATGATGGAGCCATAGAAATGTCATGTTGGATTTCAATATTTCACTCAATATAAGTATGCAGCTTGAATTAAAAGAACATTTTGTGTAATGTGGAACTGTAGGAGAAAATTTTTATCGAACTGAGGCCACAAGTGGTCAAAGGTCTTAAGTTATTTACTTGATGTTTGTTTTGCAGTTAAGTATATTGAGCCTCCAGATGTGTATAATATTTTCTAACAGGCTAAATGACACTAATCTTAAATGAATCACTACTTCCTGAAATTTAGAACTCTGCTGATATTGCATTCTGACTGGCTCACTACGTCATCAGAATTTTTGCAAACTGGTCTTACTGGGGACGGCTCAGCAACAGTCTAATCACTGCCAGCAATAACTTCCAAGAGAATTTAAACAGCCTACGTTTGAAACTGGACTATGAGCTAAAACTACTGAAAACATGCAGAGTAAGATAAATAGAATCGGTCACGGCCCTTCTAGTGGGGCCCGTGGGGCCGTCATTGGAAAGAGACAGATTATTTTTTAATCCCATTTAAATTGCATTGCAAATCTCAAATATGATGTTTGTCAATTTAAAAGAAAATTTTGCAAGTCAAGAAAGTCACAATTTATCACACTACTGCTGAAGTGTAAGACTTTGAAAAAAATCACTTGACCGTCAAATAAGTGACGTCTTAGCAACGATTTCTTGCAGAACCGACCACTCGCTTAGCTGCAGCTCTCAACATGCTCATGCTTGTAGTGATTTTTACTTCTTTTAATCCATTTTCCTCATTTTGAGCGGGAAAAAAAGAGACTGTGCCACGGTTACAGCCACGTTAGCGTTGGCGACATATTGTGAGAGACGAGAGATGTAGTTCACTGAGCGGTTTCACAAAAAACGTGATTTTACGTTACAGAAAATATATCTTTTGTATTGCAAACCATCTTATGTGTAATTCATGACACAAGCCAAACAGGACCAGAAAAAAAATTCTTTCTTGTCGCAGGATCCCATTCGTTATTTTCTGAACTAAAGTCCAACGGCCCGGAAGCAGAAGGGCGGGACTTAGGCACTCTGTGACACCCGGAACGTAACTTCTTCATGATTACACTGGAGATAACTCCACATTAGATCCTCCCACAACAATTTTAATTTCATGTGACATTACTCTTTAATCAGTGATTATTGGCAGTGTCCATGTAAGGCAGGGATCAGCGACCTTTAAAATCAAAAGTGCCATTTAGCCCCACGTCCTCGCTGTAATAATCTGTCTGGAGCCACAGAACATATTTGAGCCTCTTAATAAAGGCACACAACTTTAAACGTTTGAATTTGCTAATCATAATTTTTAATAGGCTTTAATGACCTTTTTTTTTTTTTTTTTTTTTACAGTGGGCTATGCTTAGTAGGTACCTGAACTTTAAACAAACCTATTTTAATCCTCATTGTGTTTGTGAAAACTGATCAAATAAAGAGTAGCCGACTATGATAATAAAACAAACATTTCGCTTCAGCCTTGCATTAAAACAGTAAAAGTCAAAAAGACAAATTCAGTTTTGACTCAAATCAGTTTAAGTGTTAGTTAACCCTCAGCCGTGTAGCAATCAGCGCTCGGGCCTGATCAGCTCACACAGATACACAGCACAGATACAATTCCATGTCACAATGTGTTTTTACAGTCAGAATGGAAAACTGACTAGCACGGTATTTTTCTGTCCTGTTTCTTGGGGCTTCTGCCCTGTTTTAGATGCGTTCCTGATTCAAATGATCAGCTCCTTATCAAGCTCTGCTGAAGTCTCATAACGAGCCATTCATTTGAATCAGGTGTGTTGGAGCAGAGACACATCTAGATC
>JAPXVT010000007.1:5734191-5749486 GCA_029823135.1 Acanthurus reversus | reverse complement strand
AGCTGGCAATTAATTTTCTATTTATCGATTATTTGATTAATCATTGCAGCTCTAATAACCTCACACACTCGCATTACATTCTAAAAGGGCAAACATAATGTAAAATGTTGCATTCAATTGGAATTTGTTTGCTTAGCATGGGTTTACATTTAAAGCGATATTTCGACGTAAAACTATTTTTTGTGAATCAGTTACTCACTCTTAAATGTCTTGACTTGAGGAATATATTTTAATTCTTCCAGCATTATTCCAGGGTAAACAGATTTTTTCCTTAAATGCAGGCCACTCACTTTGGCTGCTTTTGCTGGCAGCCGATGGAGATACAGTTTGAAAACGTCAAAACTATCTAAAAGCGTCCATGAAAAGATTTCAAAAGCCTCATGTGATAAAATCCAAGTCTTCTTTGAGATTATTCAGTAGACGTTTTCGGACGATTTTGATGTTTAGAAACTGTATCTCCACGGACTGTCAGCAAAAGCAGCTTCAGGGAGTGGTTCGCCTTTTTGGGAAAAAAATGGTTCACTGCTGAATAACGCTGGAAGGAAATAATAAATTCTTCAATCCAAGACAAACACAAAAATAGTTTTATGTATCATTACTGAGTGATTCACATTTTATCAGCGAGTGAATAACCTTTTTTTCTGCCAATCTTATCTGAACAGGAAAATAGCAGATTAAAAAAATTAATTCTGAATGAACCAAAAAGAATTTTAAAACCCCAGAAAATGTGGTGGAATAAATCTGCTGCCATTAATCTTCAGTTTATACCTGCAAAATGTACATATAATAAAAGGGAAAAGAAATTGCATTTAAAGTCTTTTTTGTCTTTATTTTTACTCATTTTCAAATTTGGATGTGTATAGTCACAATAATAGATGACGCCATTCAGAGAATTTAATGAAATATTACTATACTGTTAGGATAATGAATTAATCATTTAGGTCTGATGTGTTTTTTGAGTAAAAACACCAAATTCTCTGGTTCCAGCTTCTTCTGTAAGGATTTGTTGCTTTTTCCTTGCATAATAGACTGTTGGTTGGTTAGACAATTTTATGAATTGAGTCATAAATGACAATGAGTTAAATCAAAAACGGAATTTTGCTGACTGAAAAAGAAATCGATGACCTTTATGGTAGAATTTTATAACAAAACTTTGCTTCTAATAACTTAAAACACCCACAGTCTGCCAGCAGCGCTCTGGTTTGGTTTGGTCAGGTTCGGCTTGTTCTGGCAGGGTTGCCGGTGCCATTCCGGACTACACACTAAACCCACTTTGGCCCTGGATTGGCTTCCTGTGGGCTCTGCATGTGTGTGTGTGTGAGTGTGTGTGTGTGTGTGTGTGTCTTCCAGAGCAAATGCTTATTGTACTTGGTATTAACGGGACTCCCGGGGCCTCCTAGACACAGACAGACAGACGCATGCCTTGAATGGCTGAAGTGTGACAGTTAAGATTGAGAAGCCTTTAGAAATACCACACACACACACACACACAAATCTACCATTAACACATCTCTGTGGTATTCATCTTTCAAGGAGTTTAGTGAAGATGAGTAAGTCACAAGAGATTTGGGTGGATTTGTGTCTCCAACTTACTGAGGAAGAAAATGAATTATTTAAAAATTAGAAATATGAGCAAGTGTGCTTTTATTTGATCTTCCTCTGTGCCAAAGGAAGCAGAAGCCCTTTTTGCGGTGAAGGACCTTCTGTGGGCTTGTGTTCTGTTTTAACAACACTGATGCGTTTTGCGTCATCTGGCGGAAATGAGCAGGGAGCTCTGAATGCAGGCAACACGGAGGGAAGATTAACACGCTTCATTTGCATATACCACCCACACTGTAATGATACAAAGCTGGGTGAAAATGGTTAAAAGTTTTAAACACAAAGTTTTATAATTTCCTCATGAGCAGCTGCAGATGCGTAACTTATCAGTGTAAAATTCCCTGGTAAGTTTGTAAAATTTAATACCGCCTGTTCAGTAACAGGAAGATCAAATCCGAGCGATAAAGTTGTGACACACTATCTTGATGTAGTAAAAAATTAATGGCTTCAAACTAAATTTAAGAGGTGTTGAATTTGAAGCGAGAGATCCATTACTGAAAGCTATTGGTGAGTCAGGCGTAGCTTTTCAGCTTCTCAAAGAACTACAGAACTTGATCCTGATGTGTCTGACACAGAAAGCGTGTACATTTAAGTCACGAATATCCTGAATCAATATGTCGGCAATGTTTATTTGTAAGGCAAGTTCGCACCCTTTAGAGTAAATTCAACCTCTTCTGAAGTGCCGACCTGGAGCCTTATCAGCCCTGAGTTCAGAAACAACTCTCAAAGATCAAAACTTGCCAAGGGATTAAAAAGTAAAACAAAACAAAACAAAAGAATAAGTGGTGGAAAATTTAGTCCAGGCCGTGCCGACTAGCAGGAGCATGTGAATCACAAATCAAATAAAGCAACCAGGATTTTAGACGCGAACGTTAAGGTGCCATGTTGTTCAGTCACTGTTAAACACACCGGTTAGATGAGTGAGGTGTAGTGCATCACCCAAAAACACACACACACACACACATTCACACACACACACACACAAACCAACACCAGATCTTTGTCCGAAACCCTGCCATGCTGTGACCGAGTTTCCCTCACCCACATATTCTTGTCAGACTGCACTTCACTTTACAACAGCAGAACTTTACGGACCTGAGCAGCAGTGTGTGTGAGTTTAATTGTAACAACAATGCAGAGAGAGTGTGTGTGGAAGCCACACTCTCAGACCTGCTCGGCGCTCCGAGCGATAGTTGGTGCTAATTAAAGCTGTGCTCCTGGTAATTGCCAACAGCCAAAACTTAATTTTAGGGGGTTTGCTGGGGAAAATCTGTATATTCTAAACAAACCTCCTGTGCAACCTATAATTTTGCAATCCTAAAAAAAACTGAATATAGAAAACTACACAATGTTCCTTTATTTAGTTGAGCCACTGGTTTATTTTTTGAAAGACAAGGGACTGTAAATCGTGAGTCATAAACACGTTACAAACATGGTTAGATTTTTTGTTATCCCATAGGATTGGTGTTGTTTTTTCCCTCGGGGCTGCTAACATTCAAGCTCCCAGAAAGACACAATATGTACACCTCTTACTCATAAAACAGCTCAAAGCCAAGAGGGAGAGAAAAAAAGACTACCCTAGTTGCTATTATGTAAACAGCAACGTGCGCGGCTTCAATTATAATGACTTTAATTCTTTGTTGCTGTTGATTTAACGTTGAGCACAACAATTTTCATGCTGCCCATAATGACTTAATGGCAAAAGCCATTACTGAAAGTAATTTAATGGTGGATGACTCAGATGAGCTCTCTTCTAAAATATTTACAGCATTCCCAAGCTTTCGAAAGTCACCCTCATCGCTAACCCCTTCCCAGTTAAAAGAGGATTTATGAGTGACACTAGTTGTCACTCGAAAACAAATACTTATAAAGCTAAGTGGGGATGAAAGCCGGTCCCACTCATAATTGTCATCCTCATGATCATTATGGCAGATACATGCGCAGGTGCACAGATTGCAGCGTGCGCACGCATGCAAGCTCGTGTACTGATCCTCGCCTCTGCAGGCTCTGTCGAAATGAGATCCCTCCAGTGTTCCTGCGTGATTTTATTGTTTTCATGGTCTGTATTATAAGCACCCACCCACAACCTCCTCCCTCCGAGCAGCTGGATAAAATACACTTGATGGTGTGCCAAGAAGTGTGCGTTTTTTTTTTCTCCTCTGTACGCTTGAGTTGCAGGGTTTAATCTTTCTCCAAAAACCAGTCCCGTCCGTGTACAATGAACTCCTGCAGTCTCAGCAGGATGCAAACACAGAGAGGAGACACAGGGCAGCAATTGCCCATGTCAGAGAACAGGAGAGCTGCCACTTCTGCTCTGGTTTCATTTACCGGGATGATTTGAGTGTCTCTGGCTCCGCACCCCCCTCTGCTGGTGGCTTTGAGGATCTCCACATTAAAGTTTACTGCTTCCCGCCAACCACAAAGGATACGCGCTGTTCATGTGTGATGTGTGGTCATTGATTTCCACACCTTTTATCAGTTAAAGATTGTGCTATCAATTTCACAGAGGTTAAAAGAAATCCTTGAATCCAGCTGTGCCCAGTTCAGTGAAGTCAGCACCGTGTCAGCTGAGAAAAATGTGACCACACATTTACTGTAACTGGAGGAAATGAAAGAATTAGCTTTAATCAAGCAGTTAAGTTCTCTGAAGAAGTCAGATACCGGACAGACAAATGACAACAGTTGGGAAGGTAGAGGAAGTCACATGAGAGCACAGGGTCACATGATTTGGCACGTGAAAATGGCACTGCAGAGGACCTGCGAGTGTTCATAACTTTTTACAGCTTACAAAGACGCGGGGATTAACTTCTGGTTTATTGTTACAAGAAAAACTGAAGGGCAATGAAATGCTTAATGCAGCGCTAGTACTCAGTAGTTTTATGTTTCATTAGTTTGAAATATTGTGCAATCTTGTAAATTGTCACGTTTGTTTGTTTTTTAACTGTCACAAGTCCAAATGCAAAGATTATAAACTCTCATCTGTCTGGCAGATCTTCACTGGTCAGAGACTTAAGCTGTAGCCTTTAAAAACTAAAAAATGTTCAAACTTGGTATGCATATAAAGTTCCAACACTGTAATTGTTCTGCATCATACTATAAGTCTGCACAGATCTTCTTCATGTTTATTAACATTTTAAGATCACTGGCACCCTCTATTGACTGTTATTAGTAATGACTTTGGTCTGCCTTAATTATGTTACTTGCTATTCAAGAATCAGTTCTTATTTACAAATTCATTGCTTAAAGCAAGTTCTATTTTTTTAAGTCTTGAATAATTAATTAATTTCTATACTCCACATTAAGGACAGCGCATAATGATGGTAGATTTGAATCCAGCGTACAATTCTATTTAGCTGAATGTAATCTAAGAATGAAAATGCAACTAGTGATTGTTTTTTTCAATCAGGCAACCACATGGGGCTTCAACAAACAACAATTTTAATACTATTCAACTATTTCCAGAGCTTAGAAGGACGTCTTCTGAAGTCTTGTTTTATTTGCCCAACAGTCCAAATTCACAAGAAAGTTGGTTTTCTACCATTGAAGAGAGGGAGATAATTTGGGCCATTCTTTATTTAAGACCAGTGATCGAACTGTTAGTAGTAATTATAACTCAACTGACTGTCTGAGTGCCGCCCTCTGGTTTACTCAGCTCTGAACAGTCAGTTTGCTAAAGTGAAAATGCATCAAATGTTTCAACAAGTTGTAGATAGAGCTCCAACGATTAATCGAATAATAAAATCAATCGCCAACTATTTCCAACTATTATAATCAGTTAATTGTCATTTTTCCAGATAAAACAGCAGGAAGAATTGCCGGTTTAGCCTCTTAAATGTGAGGATTTGCTGCTTTTTTGCATCATTTATGACGATAAATGAGGAGTCTTTGTGTTTTGGGCTGTTGTTTGGACAAAAGAGGCAATCTGAAGACATCACATTGAAGCTCTGGGGAACTGAGATGAGCATTTTTCACCTTTTTGACATTTCATGGAAAAAAACAATTAATTGATTAATCGAAAAAATTATTGGCAGATTAATCGACAATTAAAATAATCATGGCAGCGCTAGTTGTAGACTAGGGGTGGTGGGGGGGAATCGATACATCGTAATATTGCGATATTTTACGTGACAATATTGTATCGATTCATAGATACCAAGTATCGATATTTCATTAAATAAATTCTTAATAAATGTTGCAAACGTAACTTTTTGTATAATAGAATAATAAAAATCAGTTGACTTTTCAGTCCACTAGATGGTGCTAAGTGCTCACTAGTGAGGTAATAAAAAATGCAATAAAAAATTATTAAAGGGAGATGAACAGACTGAAAAATGAATCATGTTGGATGAAACAGATGATGCAGACAGCGTTTTACTTTGGAAAAATGATGTGAAGTTCAAAAAAGTGAGAAAACAGCAATATATGATTTCGCAATGCTCAACATATCGCAATATCGTGATGATATCAAATCATGCGGCCTCTGGCAAGTCCCACCCCTGCTGTGGACTGGATGAGAAGCTGTGGAAGGAAAGCTCACTCCAGCAACTTTCCCTCATGCTGGTGTACGGTATATTTCTAGTTTATTTCTTGTTTATCCCAGAGTGATCGTGTCTGTATTCTTTCCAAGTGTTGACATGAGTGTAAATTAAAGTCAAGAGCTGGAAACAAACACACAGGCCCAATTCAATTTGTATTTCTAACACATAATTAAGTTTATGGAAGGAATGGAAACTGCCAGAAAGGTAAGACTGTTAAGTGTTGCACGTTTGTTTGAAGGGACATCTTAGCAAGAGTTGTGAAACTGTTTGACCCAGTTATAGTCACTGACCCAGTCCTAGTTTCTTAAAACAGGACAACATGTCTGCTGGCACTTTTCATTTACCACAAAAATTCTGAAACTTTTTTCGGAAATCATAAATATCTGTCAAGACCCAGAAATATACAAAATCACTTGGGCATCTCAATAGCTCCTTGAAACAGCGCTTCTACAGACAAGAAGATGTATAATTATAATTCTCTGAGGTTGGTTTTGTGATTCTTACTTGTGGTTTAGGCTCGCAGTGAAGAAAAGAGGATGCAGATACTGGATCAGACAGGGTTCCTAAACAAACATGGCTAGACTAATAACTCAGGCCGACAGGAGGCCACACTATATTAAATCTGAATACCAACCAATAAAAGAAATTAATCTTCAAAGTAATAAATGATTCTCACTGACCACAGACTGTTTCCCCAAAATTGGATCTAGATGTCCGACCAGAGAATTCAGCCTAGTGTGGTCAAATTGGATTGCCATGAACAGGTTCAGGCCTGTCAGTCTGTACAAACCTGCAATGTTTCATGTTGACAGAAGTCTCATGGTCTAAAAGCAGCTTTGGGGGAAATTTCCAAACTGGATCTTGGAACAGAGGAGTTTTTAAAAAACATGTTTGTTTTTTTTAATTCAGAGGCATAAAAGGTAAAAATTTAAGAATATGTGATTCAAATATCCACAAAAACGTCATTTGCAAGTAGATAAAATCCAAAAAGTATCTGCACTAGTAGCCTGTAATAAGTGATATCAGTCACACTGTGTAGAAAATGAACAACAGCAGCTCTCGCAAGGAGCACCAAGTTCTGTCATGAACCCAATGACACCACAACCTGCAGTAGCAGCCGCGCTCACTAGATGGTGACATCCCACTTCAAAAACTACTGAAAAACTGAGCTGGGCCACAAGGGGAGAGTAGGAAAAAAACTATCAAATTACACTTCGAGCGCCAGAGTTAGGCTTTTAAAAACAGCAGAATGAAGGGCACGCACTTCAAAGTTTCCAGTTCAGCTCCACTGGGCAAGGGCGCACAAGTGCTACAGTGGACTCCCCGATGACAGATGGACTCAGAGCCGTGAAGTCGAGCAGATGTTTTGGGACCGTGATCTGATCAGCAGTAGAGACCCAACACCTCCCCACAATCAAAACAGAGCAACGCCAGTCAGAGTTGGGGTAAATACAGATAGAAATAGGACGGGAGAAGGAAAGGGGGGAGTAAAAAGGGGGATCGTAAGCAGAGGAGAGACATAAAAAGGAGAACGAGAAAGAGGAGGGAGTGAGAGGGAAAGTGAGAGTGAGCGACACAGTGGGGAGCAGAAGTGCGGGGAGAAGGAAGGAGAAAGAACTCCGAGAGGGGGAGGGAGAGTGTTTTTATCCTCATGTGCACTCAGTCAGAGGGGTCAGTGAGTGCGATTGTTCCTGGACTGCCTGTCAAAACAGTGTGGCTACCACAGCTCCTATTCATCTCCGCCCCGCTCTGAAGTGCACGCACGCACAAACGCATTCTAACACATTCAAGTATGCATGTGCAAATGCATAAGGAGCCTCCAAAAGGTTTTAATAATGCTCCTGAAGCCTTAGCAACAACCCAATAACAGCATCAACACAGCCTTTTGAGACCTGCGTCATTGCACCACTATCATTCACTGTGCTTGCGTTTCAGCTCTGTCATAAACATGCAGAGGCAAGTGAGAAACTGCTAAGTGAAAGTGGCAGGAAACTTGTCGCGAGAGAGTCATGAAGAACATTTCTTACCAGATAAAGTAGGAAGGTGTGCAGGCCGGTGCCAAGTCCCACCGAAGACAGGATTCCCAGGCCAACCCAGTAAACGCACCACAGCGTCTTCTTCTCCATGTAGCGCACATACTGCAGAGGCCAGAGAGAGGGACGGTCAACCACATGGCAGAGACACATGCACAGAGTGTGAGGAAAACAAGAAGAGAGTGGGGGGGCACCGAGAGAAGAGGGGAGGGACAGAGACAGAGTGAGAGAAGGTACGAGAGTGAAAGTGCGCAAAACAGAGGGCACTTAAAAGGGTGGGAGAGGGCAAGTGAGTGGTAGAGAAAGAGAGGGAGAGGAAGCGAGTGAGAGAGAGACCTTTACAGACAGAGGTTGTTGTTGAGTTTAGAGGACAGAGCCGTAGGGTAGGAGTGTTCAGCACACTGAAAGAAGAACAGCACCATTATTCTTTTTAGTGGCAGTCAGCTCTTACACAACAAGTAATGGAAGGCAAGCCAAGATCTCTCTATGTTCCTCTTGCTCCTGTTCATCCACCACTATCTCTCCATCTATCACTCCATTTACACCTCCTCCCTCAAGCCAAGGCAGGTTGTTCTCACAGAGGAGCAAGGAGTGTGCTCATTACGGGAAAAAAAAGGGAGGGGACTGACGGGTGAAGGGGATTGAGAAGCGGACTCTGACCAAAGACTCCATTTCCCAGGAAACCCAGCAAAACAAAGACGCCACATTCTGCCTCTTTTGTTACTGGCAGAACGCTGGGAAGTGCAGTACCAGCCATGGGCAATCGTTACGTGTCGTTACTGAGAACAGATTACACAACTCCTGAGTCACTGCTTATAACATTGAAAAAGAGTATTTTATGGCAGTGGGTTTCAAAATACGACAGCTCATGGCAGGAAAAAAACAAAAGGGAAGAGAAAGAAAGGGGAAGGGCTCTCGTCAGGTCTGCAGCACAGTAGGCTGTGGTTTACATTCACAGCTTCAGTAGTTTGCCCTGTGGACATAAGAGATTAGCAGGTAGAACTGAGCTTTGTGGGAGGTTAATAATTAAATCAACATGATAATGGCACACTCACACAAGTACACACTTGTTCGAGATGATGGTCATGCGAGTATCCTCTTGTGGGCGCTCTTGTATTTCTGTAGAACCAAAATACATGATAAATGGACTGAAGTAAATAGACTCTTCCCCCTTAGTAGGATACGGCAATGGCGCATGTTGAGTTTCTTGTTAAAGGACACTTCAGCCTATGGACGGCAGAGCCAGGAATCAAACTACCAACACTTTGTTATGTAGATGCCACTCTAACTCCCGTTCTACAGTTGCCCCAAATGTATGTGTTACATTCAGTGTTATGGTAGCAAAAAAGGAGCTGTAACCTAATCTCTCTAAAAAACGATTGAATGACACTCCCTTTAAAAGACCCAGGCCGGACTGCACCGACAAGGTTTAACTTTTAAACCAGATTAAATCATGGTTTAAGTTCAAATTCAAAACTTAAAAATTAGTTTGAATTAAAAATATTTAATTTTAACCTCTCTTAAAACCTCAGCTTAGTTTTTTTCTCTAAGCCAAGATAAAGTTTAATTCTGTAGCACAAAACTTTAAACTTCAATTTAAGCTGCGATCTCAGGTTGACTTGAAACCTACAGTTGAGGAGGTTTGACTTCTACAATGGCTGCATTCTTGAGATGGATTGACCAAAATAATAAAGTTCCTTGAAGAAAATTGAGAGACAGACTCAACCTACTTGAGTTTTATGACGATGATGAATTTTTCTCAAAATACTGGTTCACCAAGGAAACTATTTTGGAGCTGAACAGGACCAGTGACAGAAACGCAGCTGTAAGATGATCGCTTAAAAGAGTCCGCTAGTCACTGCTAAGCAGTTTGTGTCTTTTTCTCTGTGCTGTTGTCATATTTTAAAAAATCTTCTTTTTCCATTTATTCAACCAACAACTTTTCGACAAAGGAGGAAAAATTTGAGCTACTCTGCCGAGCCTTTACAAGTACCGTCAAGCTAACAACGTTTTAGCTTGCAAGCAACGATGTAACGTTCTGTTTCAAAAAAGCAGCCGCTTTAACAGTTAACAGCCTCCCTCCACCACTGTTTTTATACTTACTATGTACTGACAGCATGCCAATTGTTATATAATTATTCACTAATAATTTAGATAAACACGCTTGTCTCTCTTAATTAAACTCAGTTTAAATTCAGTTAAAATAAATAATCTTAGCTTTACTAAACTGACATTAACCTTAAATGGTGCAACAGAGCTCTGCTTAATTTTAAATATGGATTAATTCATTTACTAAACACTGATTACATTTTATCGTAGATTAACTTAATCCTTGTTGGTGCAATCCAGCCCTAGAGTTGATGATTTATGTCTGCCTACCAGGTAGAAGAACTGATTTCAGATACTTACCCTCCACAGCACCTAGACTATGGTTAGAACGAACAATATTAAAAATATTTAGAATAGTTATTCACCTTCTGGTGTGTTCCTTCAATACAGTAGGCAATGGAGAGGAGGATTAACAGGATCAGCAGGCCAAGCACAGTCCGTCTTTGCTGCCAGAAGCTGAAAAAAAAGAGAATGAATGCAGAAAATTATGAATGGAAGTGTGAGTGAGCAGAGGTGAATGGCATTCAAAGGGAAAGAAAACGAAAAGGGAGGACAAGGTGTGAGAGCACGTACTAAAAAGATGAGAAATCATTAGAAACATGAGTAATGCAGCATTGGTGGAAGGAGAGGATGCAATTCTTTGGTGGTGAAAGGATGTAATTTTCACTTCAACTTTGGTAGAGAGAGACATCTGCTGGTAACTATTTAAGCTACTGCAATTAAACTACAGTCTTCAGCAACAGGAGCAGCATATTCCCGATAGATATAATAAATGTACATATATGCTGTATGTGCATCTTTGATGGTGTGCTTCACATGCTAAACTAAGATATATTAAAATAATGCATGTTGAAACAGTAGGGTGGTTGAGTAACTAAAAAAGAACCAGTAAAAACACGACTTAATCACTTCTGATTTTTTTTTTAAAAGGGATTATAAACATGTGCTTATGTTTGATGTTATCTGCCATGGACAGGAAGTTGTTGTAAGACTTTATGTTATCCATTCAGTTTGAAATTTTAAATGTATGGCAAAAATGCACCTCTGAAGAGATTGACATGCCTTTAACGAGTCACACACATTGCGCCCCCTAATGGGAACAGGAAGTAAGCCTCGTATTACAGTTATTATATTATTTAAGTTTAATTGTCGTGGTTTATTTAGACAACTTCCATTGCTACTAGGGGCTTTTTAGCTTAACTGTGGCCCTCCCCAACAGGCATGGGGTTCAATGCTGCTTGCAACTTTAATTAATTTTGATAATTTACATTTTAATGTTACCTATTAAAACTTAATGAATTTACTTTGGAGAAAAAAAGAACAGGTAAGGAATATAAACATGTGCATATGTTTAATATTTAAGTGACTTATGCTGATGTTAAGAAAAGATAAATGGATTCAGACACCTGAGGACTTTAATTTGGGGAAGCACCTATCGAAGTAATGAAGAAAGTTAACCAACCACCAGCCAAAGTTCATAACTTAGTTGTGTCCATTTTCTGAGACTGTAATTGGTTAGCATAGATACTAAGATTTTAAACTACACTAATATATTACTAAACTGTGAGCCTATGTATAACAATAGCTAACTTGTAAAAATAACGTCAAATAACCATTGTAAATAATTAGCCATTTATTATATTTCATATATAACATTAGTGAATGTAATTTTGATACTTAGCTAATTTATTCCTTAAAGTTACCTATAAAAACGTAACAATTCAACATTACTTTGACGTAGCTAACTGTTCCGAGTTTTGAATTCTAGCTACCCTGCTAAGCTAAAGTTAGCATCCTAGCGTTAGCGTTAGTCCTCGGATGCAGGTCACGTTAAATGCGGTTTAAAAAAAGGTTAGCTACAGTATCCACCAGTATTTATATGCTTCCATCTACGTAAATAACGGACTCAATTATTTTGCTCTCATTAATGCTAATTAGCTTACAGGTACTGAGCAGCTGTACTGTGCATGTCAAAAGTAAGAGCACAAATTCAGGAAACAACTGAACCCTGACCCTGACACACTTTCACTTCTCTTCCTCAGTCAGTCAGATAAAGGAAGTGCCAACAATGGAAATATTTCTCCATGTTTTGTATAAAATTATGTCTGTGGTGGAGGAAATGTTTTATTCCTGTGAGCTGCTGCAGGTCAGTTATTTTACTGTCATTTCACGTTACTCTCTCAGGTATCCATATATGAAAAAATGATCCTTAACTTTCTTTCTGACATGGCTTATATTTTTTAATTGGTCTCTAATGTCTAAGTGTCTGAATGCAGAACTTTTGGTAAGTTTGCTGTAATGATTTTCTACATTCTCTGACATACTTCCTTCCCAAACCTCCTTGATTCTCCAGCAATATCGGTTACATTTTCAAAGAAAACAAGTGCAAATACATCACTGAACAGCATGTCGTTTTGGGAATCCCCTGCTATAAATCACAAACCACTGCTATCAACAGTTAGAGTAATTTTCTCTGTGCTCTTGTGGACTACGTCGTGATGTGTTCGCATGTTCCCCCCTGCAGCAGTTCAGACACCATGTGTTTTGAGCGTCAGAGAACAGTAACTTCCTTCATGAAGAACATGTAGTGCTTGTGGCTCACCGCAGCCTCTGGTAGTGTAGAAAATAAAAACATTGTCATCACGTACTTAACCACAAAGGCCTCCTTTAGAGTACACTCTGACCTTTTTATTTGTCCCTGATGTCAACAAATATTACATGCACAACATGCGCATGTTGTGCATTGTGTGTTCGGCAGCGAAGCAAACTCTGTTGGTGTGACGCTGTTGCTTTGTAGGTGACACCCATAAGTGGTGATGAGAAATTTGACTCTTTTTCAAACTCGAGTTTGCATGAGTCAAAAAGAGTCGGGTTTTCGAGTCACTTGAGTCACTAAGCCAGGCACCCATATCTTGGTGAATACCTACCAGTCAGCGCCTGTAGAGCGTGCACTTTAGAGGCATACACAGTTAAGCAGCTATGTCAAACTGACTTCAGAGCCTGGTGCTCATTCTGGGGGCTTGCTCAGAATCATTCGCCCTGATTCAGAGCTGCCCAACTCGAGTTTGGACATGTCATCATGTCGTCCAGTCACTCTCTTGCAAAAGCACCTGCTTCATAATATTTCGACGCTAATAGAGAAGCTGAAAACTTGAGTGAAAGAGAAGTAACATTAACTTTAGTTTGTTACTAACCACTAGTAGGGATTAATCCGACAGGTCTGCTCTTGTCCTATTGCTTTCACAGACGGTATAAAGCTGCTCCCACACATATTTAGAATTGATTTGGTGTCAACAAATGCTGAAAATGACCACTGTTTTGCTTTACAAACACATTTAGCAGTTAGCTTGCCGAGTAACTGAATATATTGTTGCATTTCCTGGAACTAGCCTAAGTTCAAAATAAAAGTTAACTCACGTTTTGCTGGTTAAAAGCTTTGAATGTGAAGCTGCAGCTGTAGGAAATAATCAGTTTGTTTAAGCAGTAACTTGTCCGACTGGCCAAATTCACACAGACTGCTAATCTAAGCAGTTTTATTTTGCGATTTATCAATCAAAATGTAGTGGCAGTATCATACTAGAGGATCCAAATAAATTAATGTATGGTTAATGATAGTGTAGCATCATTAAACTTGTCTTAGGTATGAGTGAGTGATATTTCGTGCAGCCTGAATCAGCCCTTCAGCTCGGGGAAGGCAGTGAGCATTGGTTGGGTTCGGCAGGCTGAGGATTGAGTCGAGTAATGACTGAGACAGCGAGCTGAGCAATTGCACACTCGCGCAGCTCGGGCGCCTGGGTGGGCTGCAGGGTGAGCTGGGAGAGGGAGACTGAGTACTGGGTTGAAACAAGAGCCACAGCAGGCAGCTCGGCTCAGGGCAGCCATGGAGTGGGCTTTGGGCAGGAAGATTGGGTAATACTGAGTTTAACAAATGCCAAAGTGGCTGCTTTTCTATAATTACTATGGTCAATGCAAACCTAATAGGCGACATTTGTACAAATGCATCACCAGGCAGCAGTAGCAGGTCGGACTGGTGAGTCAGTGAACGAGTTAGTGAAGATAAGGACTCAAGACTCTGGAGTCAGTAAAAAGAATCGTTTGTTTCAAACGATTGACTCATGACTCGCACGTCACTATCAGTCAGTGAGGTCAAAAGACCTTGTCAGCTCCATCAGCAGCTGGGATGAAGTGTAATGAGGGGGAAAACTGCTCCGAAAATCCTGTAATGTCTCTTTGGTGTTGCATTATAGGTTCCATAATTCCTCTGACTAAAGACTAAACTATGAGGGAGGGTCCTTTTGGGCTGAAGGTCACCTCCTGTGTGTTCAGGGCTCTTCATTGAAAATTTCTACTGAGGCCTTGAAGTGAGGCTTCAAGGGTCTGTTGCATATTGAATGCTGTCACAACCCTGTCACACATACACACACACACACACACACACACATACACACATCCCCAACAACAAAAACAACAACAGTTTTTTTTTCTCTTGTGTTACTTTCATAAGGATAGTCACCGGATCATTTGTTTCTTTTAGCCCCTAACAGCCAGAACAGCACTTGAGCCAGCAGCTTGCGAGCCACAACAAAGTGCAGATTTCTGACAGAGTTAAACACTCTCGGTCTTTTGGTTTTCCCCTGTCTTCTCTTCTACTTTCATTAAGGAAAGCACAATACCCAAGGGCATAAATCCCAGGGGGGACACAGGGGACATGTACCACTGCTTCCAGATAGAGTCAACCCAGTAATATGGATTTAAAATATAACTTTATTATATAGTATGATTTTAAATATCATAATAATTTGCACTGAAAGCACGTGTGCTGATTATAAAAGCAAACAACTGAAAAAAAGATTAAGTCGCCCTCCAGCCATGCCACAGAGTGATTTAGTACACAGCAGTGTTTAGTGCTTGTGCTTTGGGTGCCGACAAACAGCGCTGATTGAGTGTGGAGAGAGATAGTGTGCTCTGAATGTGAAGTAAATGATTACTTTTATAGTTAACTTCAGACAGAAAAAG
>JAPXVT010000007.1:5513916-5528995 GCA_029823135.1 Acanthurus reversus | reverse complement strand
ATACGCAGTTTTGTATATGATGCAAAAATGCCAAAACCACACCATAGCAGCACCTAAATAGGAATATTTTATATAATAGCTTCATGTTAGAGCATCACTGTAGTTGTGGAAATATTACCCAAAGGATCCATTGAACTGAACACTGTTAATGAGTTTCTCAAGTCTCAGACCTCTGGGGGCCTGTGTTCATCTGAGCATGATGGGAAGCAAGAAACATCGCAGGAATGTGGATCTTCCTGACAGCACACAACGCTGACACCACTGACTTCCACTTTCCTTCAAGGTAACAGCAAAGAACACAAGTAGGCCACTCCCTCTGACACACTCATACACACACACACACAATACTGTACACTCCCTTAGTTTAACTTTATACTAAGTAACCCAAGTCACTTAGTAAAGTCCATATTGTTTTGTCATTTATTAAACCCTCAGACTTGTAATACACAGCTGCCCTTTAGTTTATTTGCTTCAAGTCATTCAAATTAGTCAGCTGGCTTGGTTTGCTATGTTTAACAGCACAGTCCAGAGCAGCATTTATGTGTCTTTGACACTTCAGGAGCCCTTTCATGAATTTATTGTGATGCTAAGCTGTATGTACAATGCGGCTGCAGACGGTCGCTCCCTGCAGTCAAAACACAGGGTTGACGCAGAGTCGGGGGCCAGTGTGGAGTTGACACTTATTCCACCCTCTCATAAAGTCTGCCTTTATGACCACTTTTCTCAGTGTGGCTTAAGAAGAAATGACTCAAATTGGTGAACATTAACAAGCCACAAACGCTGCATTTAGTTCTGTGAATTGTGAGTGATCGTTCCTCAATATGAATAGTACTTTCTTTCAGTTTTCTGCTGTTTCCATTATAGGCATAACAGTAGAATGTTCACAAACTGTACAGGGCAGGATTTATGAATCATGTCAAGCAATGCAGCTCTAGACAAGTGAGACAAACTGTTTCTTAGCTACATGTTAGCAGTTAAACAACACAAGAAATGGTCCAAAATAACAAACCTACGACGCCACAGAGGACTATGATGTTTTTATTGGATATCAATTTGCCTAAAGTCTTTAGTTAAGAAACATGAAAGCCTGATACAGAGTAAATATTTAAATGAGGAAATTGCTTGCTGTTTTTGCAAAGCCATCTTTCATGCAGTGATAAATACCACCAGTTTTGCTCTTCCTCGACCACCAAACACTCACAAATACAACATAAGTGAACACATGCACACCCACACACGCCACAGCCAGACAGAGATAAGCACAAACAGAGCTCCACCAGCTTGGAGAGGACAGATTTCATATTAAATCCGCAACTTGAATCCCAGACTCGAGGATCTCCGACCTCCCTTGGTTCTATTTCTGCTCAGAGAAACTAGGCTAAGAGGAAGGAGAGAGAAGCGGTGCTATTTAACAGAGACGAGCGTCGGAGAGACACAGAGAGAGACGCAGAGAGAGGGCAGGAGTTGTAAGCAGCATAGAAAGAGATGGTGGCTACAACTGGGTCAGTTTGGGTTGGATTTGTCTTGTAAAGCATATGTTTCCATTGTTTATAGGTAGTGAATGTATTTGTGTGTATGTTACCTTTCCCCTGGTTTCACTGTGTGCGTGTGTGCGTGCGTATGTCTAAGTGAGAGGGAGCCAATGGATGGAAGTCATCCATTCTGGCCAGAGTGTGACGGGCAGTGGTGAACCGCTCTGCTGATGTAGCCAGATCCCTTCCCTCCATTCCTGCAAAGGGGTGATCCCTTTTCATGTGTCAACCCCATCAGTATAAATAGTCTGGGAAAGGGAGAAGGAGGGGGACATAATGAGTGAGCAGAAAGTGCATCTTTTCTGGTTGTTCTTCTGACCAAATTTTGGATTTCAGTGTGTGAGAGACAGCGCAGGGAGAGAGCAGCAGAGTGCAGAGCTGCCGGGATGCAGAGCGCCTCAGACTGCAGCGAGGAGAAAGCTGACCACAAATATGCCCGACTGTGGCCGGCGGGCTCCTGACCGACTGCTCTCCTCCCTTGCCATGTGGCCGCAGTGGGCGGGGGAGCACTTTTTCCATTCCACTTCCTATCCCTGCCACACAGAAAGGAAACGTGCTGCAGATGTCTGGGAAACAGCGTAGAGCTGCCTGCATGGGAGGGCTTCAGAGCTCGTACAGGAGAGTAAATCAGAGATGGGGCGGGTGTGAGTGTGCTGGAAAGTTTAAGTCCCGCCGCCTTGTTGGTACCGAACATGCAACCAAAACCACTTGGACTGCACACGGTGTGAGAAACACAATAAGATCTTACAAAGTCATCTTACTGAAAAGCTTGGAGGCTGTATCGAGGTAAGAAATGAAACATTATCCATCTGAGAGTTAAAAGTCCTATAAACAACTGCAAGCCATCACCACAGAGAATATTGATCACTGAACCACTGAACCGCTGAAAACACAGAGATAACACTTGGCAGGGATCACTCAACTCACCGTGCAACAAGGTTCTCGATTCTATCACACTTCTTCAAGATTTTTTTTTTTAACAAACCAAAATTTAGGACAAATCATAAATGAAAAGTTTTCTTTATTTTTTTGGCAGATATAAAGGACGAAATACTGCAATTTTCTTATCTTTTCTTAATCAAATTGAGTAATCCCTTTTTATTTCTGACATGTGGACTTTACAAGTTGAAACTTTACAAACTGCAAAACAATAGACATTCCCTTTTGTCTGGATACATGGAGAGAAAAATATCCTCTCAACTATTGATGGCTTTTCCTGTGTTTCTAAAAATGTTTTATAAAGAAAATCAGCAGAATACATTTTCAGGCCAAATCTGAGACATTCACTATGTCCTCTGCTGTCTCAGGCAAAAACTGCAGCCATCGTCTGCTGAGCCCCTTTCTCAAGCTGTGATCAGACCAGCATTTTAGTCACGTCACATTAAGTTTTAAAAAAACAAAACCAAAAAAAAAGAAGCAAAAAATAGGTCAACTTTTACTTTTTTCACACAATTTGATATAATCTGGCAACTGTCTGTTAATTCACGAAGCATATTTACACATTCCTGGAACTTTGTAAAATAAATAATCTAGTTCTGTTTATCTTGTAGAAATCGAGACAGATAAAACTTTTATTAATACTTATTTGTAATATTATAGCCCACTGCACAGTGTTTTGGCATCCAATAAACTTTCAAATCTTTAATGAATGTGTTGGGCCGTCTTAATCTTCACACCTGTGGCAAAACACCAACACCAGTGTAAATACTATTTCAGGCAGTTTTCCATCATGTCGAGATCAAAACTGTTTGTTAAACCCACAAATTTCTACCATTCCAACACTGAGAAAGTAGCAAGTCCACTCTAAACAAAAAGAGTAAGTTAGACTGCTGGTTTCGGTTCATCTTCCTTTTTTATTTTGTTGACCTTGCTGTATTGTAAGAGTTGTAGTTTTTCTTGTAATGGGAAGTGATTGTAATCTCAATTATTCACTGTAATTCACGTTTATAATAACTAATAAAAAAAGTCAACTGCCGGATTCGGTTCATCTTCCTTTTTTATTTTTGCTGACTTTGATGTAAAAATTGTAGTTTCATGTGATGACCTAAATCATGTCATGATAGGAAATGATGATAAAATTCACTGTAATTCATTCAAATTGAAAGTGTAACATAAGCCCATTGCTGGTTTCGGTTCATGTTTTCTGTATTTATTTTGCTGAGCTGCTGTGGATTCTGCACCCAGCCAAGGTACCTCCTAAAATAACTACTACTACAGCACAAAGTGAAAATATTCAAATCAGCACCCCTGCCAGTGTGTGGGGATGAATATGCATTCATTTCAGTGATCAAACTGCTCTGACTTCTGAAACAGCTCTCACTCTAATCATCTAAATTTCTGACAGCCAACTGGGGTGAAATCAAATTAAAGGCCTGTAGGTTTGCCACCTTTACCACTCTGATGAATAGGGTTTTTTTTTTTTTAAATCCTAATTTTCTTTCACTAATCAAAAGCTTGTATTCAGCTCAAGGGCTGCAGTGCATTAGTCCCAGCCTGTGCGTGCTAAATATTTGATGGTAGTGGAGAGAATGCATAGTGGAGTATCAAGGGAGCAGACTAAACCTATAGCTCATCCATAAAACATCCAGGGCTCGTCCAGTTGTTCGTATCAGATAATGTATTAGATGTATTGGAAAGACATGCAGTGAAGCGGAGCAAAGGTATTTGAGATAAGATGAGACTGTCTGACTGCCAGAGGATCTGCGTGAGCTGCGCTGGTTCTCTCAGGAATACTGAACAGCAGTTGAACCCAACCTTGGATGGAGACCCAGAGGGATGTTCGACATGTGGAATTTTGAAAAAGGAGAAAATCATTGACGGAGGTTCAGACGGTTTTATCTAACAGAGAAGTGACAGGACAGAGTTCCTTTTACAAACCTACACAAAATGTGTTCAGCCTGGCTGAGTCTGGATCCCAGAAAACAGCCTCCATCCGCTCACAAAGAAGAATCCATACTGACACTTTGACTTTTATACGATAAATATGTGTACATAAGCTGTCTGAAATACCTATTTGACAGCCACACTTTAAAGCAGGATGGAATCATGAATTCCCAAGACTGTTGGAATGATAACCAAAAGGTTGAAGCCATAAATCGCACAAACACTCTCACACACATTGTTTAAAACACTTTGATTCTGCAGCACATGATGAAACGTGAGCCTGCAGTCTGTCAGCTCTGCTACACAGCAGCGCTTTAAATTAAATTCTAAAGTCAGCATGCTAACATGCTCATAGTGATAATGCGAACATGCTGATGTCAACAGGTGATTTACATTTTAGTTTATTGAGTTAGCATGCTGCTATTGCTAATTAACGCACAAAACTTCCATAAAGTGCGCACAAACTTGATGGAGATGTCATTACTTTTTCAGGTATTTGGTCAAAAACAAAATGAAACTTTGACCTGATGATGATGTTGGATGAAATGTTATGGTGTTACACCTGGTAACACCTGGCAAATGTGAATGTTGGTTCCAAAATGTGCAAGTCTATCCTCCAAATGTAGAGATATTTCACTGGAGGCACTAATAAAAGTTCAGGGGTTGTAGTAAGATTCATCCTGTGCATCTCAACAAAAATTCATGGCAATCCTTAATCAGCTTTTAAGATATTAGATTCAGTTTGGACCAGAGTGTGTGATTACTAAAATTACCCAGAGAGACACACACATACTGTACACGCGCCTGCATACCGACCATGCTGCGCTATTTTTAATTATGGAAATGTAGGGTTATGTCAACACCAGTTAAAACAAATGTTATGGGTTCACTTGAATTATAGCGTGTGTTTCTGTTTGGTGCGTGTGTGTGTGTGTGTGTGCCAGTGTCATCACATGTGAATTTAAAAATCCTGTCAGTAATCCCAGCTCTTTTTTACATAACAGCGTGGAGGATTAAAGTCATTCTGTAGTGTTTTTTAACGAGATTTCATTTCTCTTCTCTCCCTTTCTTTCTTTATGGGCGACGTGGGGAATCCACTATGGGGAGTATTGAAACATTATGCTGCATAATTATCATCAACTGTAAGTACAGTCAAGACAAGCTTTCCTCCATGATATTATTTAATGATAATTAGACAAAGTATCTTTAATTATCTAAAGACAAAGCAGCGTACTGTAAAATGCTGCTTACCTTTTCTTTTAAATACTTTACCTTTCTACTTCGGAAGGGAAATATTTCTGTGCTCTCATCTGACTCATCCACTTCATCTGAATTTCTCTCGATTCTCTCACAGCGTGAGCTTTAAAGCATAGCGATAAAATGTCCAGAGGCGGTCGAACCGACTGTCTAGACCTCAGTGCTGTTTCTCAAAAAGAGACGGCGCAAAGTGACCCCGAGCCACGATAGAAAGGGTAGAGAACTGGCGAAGATTTCTATTTTCAGCTCAATTTAGCATCAAACAGCTACAGTGCGGCTATCTTCTCTGAATAATCACTGCTTAGGCTTCACAGAACGGAGAATCCAGAGGCAACAGGGGCCCAGCTGCTCCATACATTATACATTATTATTAGAATTGTTTGGAGACAAAAAAAATCAAACTATGTATTAATTACTGTGAATTTCTATTATTAATGAAATGAGAAAAATTTCACATATATAAATCTATTTTATTTAATTAAAGATCGGTTACTTTTGGGTTAAAAAAACAAAGCAAAAAAACTTTAAGACGTTTGCAAATATTTTAATTCTCCAAAGCTCCCATCAACAGTCGGCCTGTCTCTCTAAACGTGGCCCAGCTTCCCTGACGCTGGCCCTGGGATCACACCACATCCCCGCCAAGCAATTTAGTGTCCATTTTGTCTCCAAACTTTTCAGCCCCAGAATAACAGATCCCCGAGACTGGGGACCCCCACTGACCCTGGAGGTGGCATATGACATTGTGAGTGCACTATCAGGCCTACATGGACATCAGTGCAACACAAAAGAACAACGGCCTAACAGCCATAATATTATTTTAGAGGAATTTAAGAAAGAATATAACCAGAATTTATACAATAATGGGTTAAATATGCAATTATAATTTTTTTAAAATTGTTTTTTGGAAGGCATCTTGCTGCCCCTCCTCTCTGTGCCTTGCGACCCCCCGGGGGGCCCCGAACCCCACTTTGGGAACCACTGTGCTGTGTGTTTGCTGACTGGATCATGCAGAGACTAAGTTTAACTAATGAAACATAAAAGAGCTCGCTGTCATATTTTCTCTGTATGTACACAGTGAGAACGTCTGTCGTTGACGAGCTCGTTTCTGCTCCCACGTGTCAACCAAGATTCTTCACAGCAGCCACGACGGCTCCATTTGGGCCACAACTGATGGAAATATCTGTCACTCCTACCCAGAAAGACTGTATGCACTGTGTGTGTTGCAATATGTATAACTTATCAGCAACTTAAATGCTCTAATGACTCCTAAATATGAATATCAAACATGTTTTCTCCATCATAATATGGCCAAAGTAGAGAGCAATCAGATCTTTAAAAGCTTTATTACTGAGAGAAGCTGTCAAGGTGACCTCTCTATAGATTCAAAAGCAAACGTGGTGCTCTTACACAGTCTTCATTGAAGAGGGAAGCCACTAATTTCCAACTCAATTTCATTGCGATTATGAGGAGGACAGTTTAGTTAAGGCCACGGACTTCATTTTTCATTGTCTCATGAATTAGGAATGCATCTCATTACTTCCTCTGCAGTTTCATCAAACACTCAGAGAAAGCCAAATATGTCTTTTGGCACAAACTTACAAAAAAATGACCTCCGAGGATGGTTTGAATCTTAAAAAAAGTCTGAAAGGACAATCCTTTATAATCACAATATCATGTGTTTGTAATGAAAGAAACTGTGCTACTTCATTTCCAAAACTGAATTCTGTGACTTTTCAGTCGGATTTCCTCTGTGAGTCATGAACTTGACATGAGCTTCTTTCCTTTATAGCGTGGGAAAACACGCCAAGGCTTCTCTTTGTTCCTCTGTAACTTCTTCCACATACCAGGCATTTACAATAAAGAAACAGTCAACATACCTGCAGCAAACAGCCTCAGGCCTTATGTGCATTTATCAGTCAGTCATTAGACCACACTAAGATATATGCACATGCAGCTTTGCACTGCTGTGCTGCCCAGATAATTAACAACCTAAATGACAACATAAGCTACTGCAGACGGCTGCGGTCTCGTCTCCTAAACATCGCTGCACATCTAACTCTTGGAGAAAAAAATATCATCTCATTGTACGCCGCAACTACCACACTCAGCAGCAGATTCAGCCTGATGTATAATGTTCAGCGTTATAAATACATGCAATCAAAACGTAACTGTTTTTGAAGTGGTGTGGTGAAAGCCTGCCTGCAGATATGTGTATTTAAACACGGAGCAGCGAGCATTTCTGGTGCCGAAAGAATCAAAAGAACGCTGTAGGAAGCCACCCTAGGCAGTGAGGTGTAACCAACCACTCTGGTGTACAACTGCACTGCAGAAACAAACACATTAACTCAGCCTGTCATTGTCTTATAAGCAAATTCTCCCACAGTCAAGCCAAAAAAAACAACGCGGATGCAAAAGCTGGTATGCCTGCTTAAGCTGTGCAGGGCTACAGAGGCTGGACGGATTCAAAAAGATGACATGATGCTGTCAAACAACAGTCCAACATTAAGGTTCAAACCTGTGTAGGCACGTATGTGTTGTCCTTGTGACAGCAGCGAAACACAAAACTAATGACACATCCTCATAGGAATTCAATCCTCATTGTGAACCTTTTACGGCAGAAAAACACACTACAGGCTGTGCCTGTGTGTGTGTGTGTGTGTGTGTGTGTGTGTGTGTGTGATTCCACCTCTGACCCTGGGCATTAACAGAAGGTCTTTGACAGAGGTCCATGCCCTTGTTCAACCCCGACTCTTCCCACAAACAGTAACGCATACGGCAAACACAGTAATGAAAATCCTGCTGCAATCTAATCTGGCTCTGACAACATGACTGATATCCACAAAGGAAATCAAAAAAAGAGCTGATGAAACACACAAACACACACACAAGACCTTATCCTGGGCCTGATTGGTGGATATAAAAGATTGCATAATCCCGCTGCCAGCCTCCACTATTTACTCCATCGCATGTAAATGGGGGGAGAGATTAAATTTTTCTCGAGAAGGGAGGCTTTTCAAATATAGGCCTGCCGTAAATAAGCACTATAAATATTGTTTCAGCAGCTGAGAGAGCGACAGGACGGAGATCTAATATCTGTGAGCTGCAGGTCTGCTTTCACAACTGCTGGTTGTAACCTGGGCTGCAGGCGGGTCAATATTAGATCCCCATCCTCTCAAAAACAACTTGCTAATGTCTCACAGAAAAATCCAATTTCAGGGTTTCTCAGGACATCACGGTTTCATCACTTGTAACAAATTCCAACCTGCCGTTCTGTCGATCAATATTTAGTGTCTGTGTGTGTTTATACAATATGAACTGGACCGCATTGTCTTCTGTTTCCATTTCTTCAAATCAGCTCTGCGCTCAGGGAAACATTTAAATGAACAGATATTTTACATGTCTGTTTTGCTTCGTTGTTTCTTTTATTTTAAATGTTTTGGTGTGTGTTGATGTAACTAGAGGAAAGGGAAACACACAGTTTAGTCTGAGAAGTGAAAAAGTCGTCTGACTTAAAAAAAAGAGTCTGTGTGTGTTTGTGACCTCTCCACTTCGAAAAGCACACAATGCAGTTATCAGTGTAATCACCAGAGGTGGAAAGTAACAAATTACATTGACTTGCGTTACTGTCATTGAGTAGTTTTTTGTGTGTGATTGTACTTTTCTAACAAGTTTTTCAAATCTGTAATTTTACTTTTACTTGCGTGTGTTTAGTTTGAAGTAGTGTACTTCACTATTTTTTAAATCACATCCGTTCCTGAGATTTAAAAAAAAAATTGTAGGCCTACATAAAAAATGAAAGTAAAAGAAATTACAGCCTGGAAACAACTGAAGTGAATGATGCGCAGGAGAACAAACTGCTGCTAAATCCCATCGGTAGCCAATAAAACTATCAAATTGCAAACCGGCCAATTAAAGACCTGACATTTAGAGCGTAAAAAAGCCACGCTGCAGCAGCCACAGGTTTGGGGAGGCGAGGTGAACACAGCTGCACAGCTTAAGAGTTAATTCGGAGATGCAGATTTATTTGGTGCAGCAACAGCAGCAGCACCTGTTGAACAACGAGAAGCAGGAGGAGAGTGAGGACTGTCAGTCATGATTCGAAAATACAACAATAAAAATGTTCACAAGTGTGACACCTCCACTGCTACAACTCCTCCCTGTGGTGACACTGTGTATATTTGTTTTTTTGTTTTTTTAATGCTGTTGTTAGATTCATTCATCTACTTTATTGTTTATCAGAGAAAGAAGAGAAATTCATTAAACATAAGCAGCTAAAAAGTAACCAGTAACTCGTACTGTAAGTAATTTTTTTAAAATAGTAATTTGTACTTTTACTGAGGCACTTTTTCAAAACTTTTATTTTAACTTGTAATTCACCAGCAAGGACCACACCATCAACAAAATACGTTTCAAAGATTCATTGTGAATGAATGATTATGCATGACATGCAGAACAAAGCGAGTCTGGCGATGGTTTGGGGAAGCTTAAATGAGGAATTCGTCGCAGCTCCCGGGCGACGACGGACCCCCTCAGGACCCTAGAGAGAGAATAGAGAGAGAAGGGAGATGAGAAAAGGGGTTGGGAGCGAGGGGAGCAGAGCGAGCGGAAGAGGAGGAGAGGGTTAGGTGTGTATTTAAAGGTGAGCCAGGAGTGCCAAGTTGAGGTGAGGCCTTGCTCCTGAAACTCTGCTAATAGCTCCGACTGAGTAATATTTAAGTAATGTAACAGTGCTATTCATGACGATAAGTGCGACTTTAAATTGAGACAAAATGTTGAATGAAAGCTTCAAGGTCAAGGTCTGCATCACCTGGATGCTTCTCAAGTCCCTCTGTTGTCCTGCTCCAGGTTATCAATCAATCAATCAATCAATCTTTATTTGTAAAGCGCTTAATCACATCTGCAGACATTTCAAAGCGCTTTCACAGGAAGAGAAACCAACAGAACCCTCCAAAGCAAGCATACCAGACGGCGGCGGGGAAAAACTCCCTCGTGGGAAGAAACTCCGGGCAGACCCCGGCTCTGGAGAGCGGCCATCCGCCTTGACCGGTTGGGTGAAGAAGAAATACAAATAAGATAGAGGCAGAAAGAGAAAGAGAGAGAGTCAGAGTGGCAGACAGGCCAGATAGAGTCATAATGTAATGTCTATTGTTGGAGATGGTCTGCTGTTGATCTGATCTGGATCTGGATTTTTCTTGGGCCGGCTGCTGAGTTGAGGCCGTGGCGCCGGGACATCCAGGGCTAGGCTCACTGACTCCTGGGTTCCGCTCTTCATTATTGAATGTTGTTATCAAATGCTTGTGACAAAGATGTGTAATGGAGGCAGGATATCTTACATTTTAACAGACTTCATTCCATCAACATCGGTGCACCGAACAGTAAACACTTATTAATTAAATAACCCACTGCCACCTGCTGGACAAACTTTGTACTTACACCATTTTTAAATAACTTGTCCAAGCATTTCTTTCTGTAGTTAAAAACAGTTTCGTTATCGGTGCATATTGGACAACATACACACTGATACCATTATATTTGCGATAAGCCAATATTGGCTGATTATATCACCAGGAATAAAACAAATAAAACTGAACACCATGAAAAGTCCATTCTGGTCAGACAGATTTTTTTTACCTCTTTTGTCAGAAGAAAACAACATACAGAAGCAACATTTGCATCCCATTTACAGTGTTTCGTCTTCTCTTGTTTCCACAAACGCAGTTTTGTTTTCCTCTAATGACTTGTTTTTCTGGAGCATCATGAGTGGTTGTTCCAGGTAGGTAGTTGTAGTAAGTAAATACATTATGTCACAGTACTAACAGGCTTTGCAGCTGTCATAGTGGCAGTTACAGTGAATGTGGAAAGCAGAAAATCTTCAGATCACGATTTGTGATATTACTTGGAAAGCACCCTGTTGTGTTAAACTCTGCAGTCTTTTGTCAGACAGACGGCATACTGTAAAGCCCATAAAAGTCAGCGGCCGTGTAGCGAGGAAGCATTAATCACAGCTTGAGTCAGAATTTTCCTGGAATTTGCCGATTTACTGCTTTGACTTAAAGCTGCCAGAGAGGTCGCGAGCGTCCGGAGTTGATGGATGTGGCGTCAGAAGCTGCTCGCTGCCCACACTGACACCAATCCTAATGACTCAAGCTTCTTTCTCCAGATGGAGATAATTAGTTTTACTGCTTCAGAGTTGAGAAGCAGAACAAATGTGCTGGAGAAACTATGTGATATACTGTCAAAGATGTGATGAGCCAACGTATCTTCATAGTGTCAAATTTAGACCCTCACTGGAAGTCCATGATGGTTTTAACGGTGTCAAAAGATTCAGACTTTGTGTAGTTAATGTCAAAAGTCAACAAATGTCTTTACAAAGAAGCCTCAAGAATCCCAGTTTCTTTTCAGTGATTCAGATATGGTTTTTGTTATTTTTATGGATGGGATTAAGATTTGCGATGTTGATCTGACTTCAGGACAGCCAGGAAAAAGTTTTGGCAAAATTACAATAAAAATGGCAACAGGTTCGGATGAGCTTGATTTATAAAGGCTGTTGCAAGTCATTTATACGGACATAAGTCTTAAATCTACATGCTTTCTTTCACTAGGCTAATAAATGTTAAAACTGCATTCACTGATTTTGACAGTTGGGGGCAGCTAACAAGCTGCTAACACAGTCATGTTTTTGACTACTGACGAATTTTCAACATTCACTCTTCCTGTTAACATTGATTTGGTTTCTGACAACCCCTGAGAAATATATTTGTCTCTTTAGCTGCTAAATGCTCCACTATGTTTATCAGCTAGTTACTGCCGTTTGGTGCTTGGCTATTAAACTATTCTAACTATTCTTATTACTACTATTAGCACAGAACACAAAGAACAGAACAAAGGTAAAATGCTTCATAAAACTTTAGAGTTGTCTATGTAAAAATAATGTTAAAACAGACTAAACTACTATTGTTAGCTCACTATTGTGTTCCTGTTACTCATACTGTGAAAATAGATGTAAAAACGACCTGGAGGTTGCTAAATTAATTATTTCAGACTCGTCCTTCTCCGTATTTTGCAGATGCTAAAATAACAGTTATGCCTCTTAAGCCTGACTCAACAGCTGTCATTGATGTTGCAAAATTAGAATTTGTAAATGCTTTATCAGAGTGAGCGTGCTGACGTTAGCACTTGGCTCAAACACCCCTGTGCCAAAGTACAGCCTACAGAGCTGCTGCCACGACTGCAGACTAAGTATTATTTTATGAGTTGTACGTTATATATGTTTTGCTGTTGTAACAAAGTCAGTAAATAATGATTTCAAACTCTCACACAGAAACACTGAAATGACAAACTATCTTCTTTTAATGTCTTTCATTCAGATTTAAAATGTGCTGTGAAGACGCCTGATTTAAGAATACATGTAAAACACACACACACACACACATGCAGGGTTAACTTTAGACTTTAAAATCAAACTTGCTGCAAGAAAGTGAGTGAGCACATTTTCAGCCGACCCCCAAATTATGCACGATTCAGACATTATTTAGATCATGTCATGTGTGGACATTTACTGTTTCCTTGCATCATGAGAGAGAGACAGGCAGACAGACAGACAGACAGAGAGAAAAAGAGAGAGAGAAAGAGAGAGAGAGTGAGAGGGATAAGAGTTACATAACTGAGCTGAAATATATCTGGAGTCACATGTTCAGAGTGAAGGCAGGCAGTGAAACACACACACACACACACACACACACACACACATTAAAGATTGCAGTGTGATTGTGAGCCATGTGAAGAAGGCTGTGGACAGCAGGACAGAAAGCTCCACATGTGACCAGCAGAAGAGGCGGAGACATGACATAATACTATTACTGCAGTACTGTAACTTCCTGTAGTAGTACTTTGATCCTTTTCTCAGGTTGAAGTACTAACATCAGAATCTTACAGAAGTACTAATGCAGAAACATGTCCTCCTTTCGTGATCAAAACATTATTCTGTTAGTTTATTTGCTTGATGCATCAGTTCCAGAGCAACATTCTACAGCTGAAGTGCTTGAACTAGTTTGAACTGCTTTATACACAGTTTAATCCAGAGTTTCTCAATCTAGGGGTTGGGTGCCTCCAAAGGGTCACCAGAAAAATCACATCACATCATGTGACATCACATCACTTTTCATTATAAATGATGACTGATGATCAGGGAGCTGACACAGTCCTGAAACAAACATGACGCTGGCATGATAAGAGGCTGATTCAGGTTCAGATGAAGTTCAGTCTGTTCTGTTCCGTCTTTTGTAAACTTCTCAGGACATCAAAACCAGAGCTGAACTATCTGAAATGCTACATTCATTGACAATTAGTCTCACATGTCCTGTTCAACCAGCGGTTTGTGACTCAGTGAGTCGTCTATGGATGCAGGCTGGTGAAGTCAGACAACAGGGCTAATCTTTTGACCCTAGTAATTTACAGAGATATATTTTTAGATTTTGCCAGGAATACTGTTGAAGTAGTCCTTTAGCATTTTTATTTTGTAGGCTACCTTAAAAATACACACAGTATGCTAATACTTAAACAAAAAATCTATTACCTGCTATTCATGGAATTATCAAAGTAAAGCCAAAACATCTCAATCGCTCCCCTGGTGGCTGGCTGCCGTCTAGGTCATAAACCCCGCCCCCTCCTTGTTAACAGATCGGATAGGATCGAAGAAAATATCAAATAAATTTCCTCCAAAGATGGTTCATGTCATTTTAGGTAGCCTACTTCTTATCAAGCTGTGGTTTCTTTTTCTGACAAGTTTAGTTTTAATCAGAAATTTGATGCTTAAAAAAAACGGGAGGTATTAAGTAATGATTGACAGCTCACTGTAACCTGCATGTCAGTCAGCTGTATGGGGCGACCTCAACACCGCTGCTGAATCTGTTTATCACCACTGATCACAATTAATAGGCTATAGAAAAACTACAAAAACATGAATATGAATATAATATGATGCACTGATACAGATTAAACTACACAGCAACAAGCCACCTCTGGAAAAACAGATTTTAATGTAGACATGACTACAGATATAGTTTTCACTATGGAGTTACTATTAAATTGGATTACAGTTTAGGCCATTCACTGTGTTAAAAATGCAGGGCTTCTTCGTGTACTGAAGTATTTTCACAGTGGGTTATTACTACTTTTACTTGAAGGACCATACCAGTGTAACCACATGTCATTGACCTCTTTCAGCATCAGCCACATAGGTTACATAAACCCCACCCATTTTTCCCAAAATAGCTTTTTCTATGAGATATTGTGTTTGTTTACATTTTGCCCATATTCAATAACATCACAGAAAGTACCTAAAAATGTGTGACAATGTTAGTTCTAAAGAACATCGATGTCAAAATCCTTCTTCATGGTAATATTCA
>JAPXVT010000007.1:5415675-5430230 GCA_029823135.1 Acanthurus reversus | reverse complement strand
ACCTTAATATTGGGTCGAACTCAGAGACAGAGAAATCGCCCTGATCGCACACTTTGAACAAGTAGGTATTTCAGCAAAACCGTGAGTCATATCGACAAAACAACTGGGTATATGGCACCACAGGGACTTGCTGAACTAAGTTATATATTTTTTGTGTGGATAACTTTACAAATCTGGCAGCCCGAGCAAGAGAGACAAAGTGGTCCCCCCTGCCTCTTTTCCAGAAATGTCAAGCGTCAGTTATAATGGTTGCTTATGGGAGAAATTGTTGAACTCTTGTCACACAGAGCCTTGCTAAGCCTGAAGTATAAGTCAGACTGCTTCCAAACTTACATCCCAAGAACCCTCATAAAATTTCCTACGTTTTCTGATGTTTTATGTGTGGTTTGGCCAAAGTTGTGGAAACCATTGGGAGTTGTTTCTGAGATTTTTTAATTACGTTTCACTGCTTCACTCTAGCGATGACATCTTCCACTCTAGCCTCCTGAAGATTCTGCAATTCACACCCATTCTAATATCTGAAGAGGGGCAACAAAAGCATAAAAGTAAAATTGTGATATCACAAAAATGGTAGAAGATAGCAACAACAAGGTTAAAAGTATAAAGTCTTTTGTCTTGTTTAACATTTGAATGAAGTCTACAGCTAAAACTATGTGGAAGCAGTACAAGTTTAAAGTAGGATGGGTTGTCGGAAAGTGTGAACATTTTGCAATTCATTTTAATGTAGCAAAATTTTGCACAAAAAGCTACATATTTGAAAAAGTGTAAAAAGTACAAAAGCCACAAGTCAGAGCCATAATGTCCTCAATGAAGCTGGTGGCCCTACAGCATACGCAAAAAGGAATATGGAAGATGCGCTCACAGCCTTTTTGTGTCTCTTTGATGACAGCATGCTCAAGCACATTAGGGAGTGCACCGTGGCTGAGGCACATCAGCGCCGTGGCGACAATTCATGGGACCTGACAGTGGCTGAACTGAAAGCTTTCATAGCCCTTCTGTATCCGTCCATCCGTGGAGCACAGGTAGCCAGAGTTGGACAGCTTGTGGTCGAAGAAGTGGGGCTTTCCATTTTTCAAGGAAACGATGGCCAGAAATAGCTTTAGAGAAATCATGCGATTCCTCCGTTTTGATAAGAAGGAGGCCTGGCGTGTGCGACTGCAGGACGACAAGTTTACTCTTATATCAGCCACTTGGAGCAAAACTGCATCATTTGTTCTAAGCCCGGTGCCGACATCACTATAGATGAACAGCTGTTCCCCACCGTATGTGGGAAAGGAGACGAGGAGCAGAGATCAGCTCCTGAGAAAAAGTGTGGAATGTGTGCATCCTGTGGAATGCATGCATCCTCAGCACTGTGCACACAAGTGTGGGCATCACTTAACGGCCAACTCGGTGTTGTACTATAACAACATGAAATACGATGTGGACATGCTGGATCAGATGGCAAGGGCGTACTGCATAAAAGGCGGCACACGAAGGTGGCCAGAAGCTGTTTTTTACAACATACTGGACCTGGCTACTGTCAGCGCTCACGTCCCATACAAAGAATGTACCAGCAGCAAAGCAGGGCGGAGAAAATTTATGCAGCAACTGGCAGAGGAGCTCTGAGCAGAGTTCATGGGGAAGACAGCAGCACATGGAGCGAGTTTGCAGCAGAGGGACAGCAGACAGCAAAATAAAGCAAAATAAAACATTTGACACATGCTGCAAATGCCACAAAGCTGTGTGTGCTAACAGTGCCACAAGAAAGGAAGTCGCTTGTGTTGACTGTGATTGAAATAAGTAAATGAATGAAAAATAAATGAAATAAATGACGCACTATAGTCTACATGTAATAAGTTAAAATAAATTGTTTATTCGTGTCGTTCTTTTACCTAAGCTTAAATCTTTTTTTGAAATTTAAATCAGTTTCCATCTTTTTATTGACGTAATTGACGTAATTATGATAAAATGCAATAATTACGATTTTCCGATACTTAAATTTGTTAAAATATATGTTTTGGTGTTAGTTAGTTGTTTTTAAAGATATCATAACGAAATTTACATGAATCTTTTAACTGTTTTTTTTTGTTTTTTTTTATCATGAGAGATTATATAGTTTAGAATCTAGCAGTCAAAATGACCGCTCACGGCAGTTCTAGTAGTTATGGAATTCTGGTGCTTCTAGCGTTAAATGAGCTACTTATTACTTTTATTTGAGTACATTTTTACACCGGTAACTTTACCTCTACTTAAGTAAAATTTTATTAAGGTAACAGTACTTCTACTTTAGTAGATTTTTTTTGTACTCTTTCCACTCCTGCCTAAAATTCAACATAAGTAGGAGAGGCTTATACTTTGCTGAAGATGACAGATCTCCATTGATAAGAAGGAAATGAGGTGAAAACACTTAAGTCAGCAACAATGCAAGAGTCATACAGTCAGCTTTTGCAGTTGCGCAATCTGTACAAGCTCTATCTCTTCAGCATGCTTCCATATGTCAACCCAGCTTGTGAGAGAGGAAGGAAAAACAGGAGTTTCACTACCTCACATGACATTTTCTGGACTTTCACACATTGGTAACACTGGCCTACTGATTAATTTTTGAAGGATTCTCTCATCTATACTTCTGAAGTTAACGGCTGATGCGACAGAGAAATCCAGAAATGAACTTACCACCTCATGAAGAATTTTATGCAAAAAATTTCTTGGAAGAAGCACTTTCTTTAAATAAAAGTATGGGTATCTTTCATATTTAATTGAAAGTATTAAATATAAGAATAGACCCACTCCTGTAGTAGCCTTTAAGAGCCATGAAGGCCCACAGGGCAGGAGCCCATCTTTCGTTTCCGTAGTATGAGGCGGCCTGATGTACAAGTACACCCCCTGGACATGATGCTAGTATGTAGCAGGGTCGTACCCTCAATCCACCCCTGATGCTGAGTGCCAAGCAGGGAGACATTAGGAACCATACAGTCTTTGGTATGACTCGGCCAGGGATCGACCTCCCAATCTCAGGGCAGACACTCTTACCACAAGGCCACTGAGCTGGTCCACTCACACTGAGTGACCCAATAATACTACTATGTCACAACTAAATTTACAATATTACAGTAAGAATATACTGTAGTTTTTCAGTGTGGATCTAATTTGAGCATCTGCATCAAATATAAGCTTTTTTAAATGCAAGTAACTAAAAACAATCCCTTACATGCAGGTGAGTAAAAAGCACAATATTTTCCTCTGAAATGTAGCAGAGTAGAAGTATAAATTAGCACAAAATATAATTTCTTAAGTAAAATATCAGTATGTCAAGTACAGTACTTAATATAATGTACTCCATGAGAGGGTTTACACCACATGTCAAACTTTTTTTTAATAAATCTGAACTGAACTTGATCTGAAAAGATGCTTGCTAGATAAACTTCGGCTGTGTGTTGTTCAGGACGACATGCACATGCTGTAAAAACAAAGTGCACAAACAGCCCATACCTACACTTTGGTATTCTCTCTGATAGAAGGCCAGCCAGTCATAAAGGGCCACGACCTGCAGCGGGGACAGACTGGAAACGTCATCTGTCAGGCCACTTTCTGTGAAGTCCCCTGTGATGAAGGCCAGTGAGGCATCTCTGCCTGAAAACACAAACACACACACAACAATAAGATGCAAAGGAAATGCACCATTGCTGTTTATTTGCTATTATTAGACTGGAATTCATATAACGAAAAGTAGATCATCAGACCATGTTAACAAGAAAGCAACTTACGATGAAACAAAAGATCTCTATGTGGTTTAATACTGACAGTCACATCCAGGTGTAACATTAACACAATATGGGGACTGTAGAAAATCACCTGCCATGAAGTGATAAGCACCGCCGGGTCCATAGTGCTTGTGTCCCTTGTGTACATCAAACACCTGCCCCAGTATCGCCAGGTAGAGGCCCCTGCTGCCGTCCTCCCCGTCGTACAGTGATAATTCACGGCTGCTCAGGAGCCGCACAGGCGCCTCCGGGCTTGAATTAATTCCACGTTCAACGTACCACTCGCGAGACAGGAAAACCACCGCAAAAGATAAAAACGCGACTAATATAAAGCTGAACATGCTGTTTTTTCAAGCGCTTCAGCATGTTACCCATTTACATCACCTTACATCCATCTAATGAAAAAAAACTGTAGCGGTGAGAACGAGTCAGGTGCTTCCGCGAACCTCGCACCACGGCGCATGCGCAAACTACTGACGCACAGCACGTTCCAGGCAGAGCCGTACGCGTTTGGCAGGCTGACGTACAGTACGTCAATGCGGTAGTAGTGAACGGCAGAGCAGTTCGATGTCAGAGGTCTGTGTACAGACCGGTCCAACCGTTTCAAACCTGACACCGAGAGGGCCGCAGAGATTTTCGGGGGAGTCGTAAGTCGGTGAAACAAACATGGGGAACGCCGAGAGCGGCTGCGGTGGAGGCAGCGGCGATGAGGAAGACGTGGAAACTGAGAGCCCGGGATTCGCGGAAGACAGTCCGGCCTCTGCGGCCACTGGCGTCGGAGGCGGTGGAGGCTCCGGTTCTGGTAGAAGCGGAAGGGGGTCGAATAACGTGGCCGTGCCCACCGGTGTACCTCCTAGCCCCGGCGTCCTCTTAGAGCAAGTGAAACTAAGAGAGGCGGCGGCTCGCATTAGCGACTCAGGGATTGCCATACAGGAATCTGTCCTGGCCGGGAATGAGGGTGTCTTGGTACGGTGGCTGGAGGACCGGTTAAACCGAGGAGAGGAGTCTGTCAATGTGGAACAATTTTGCGAGATGTTGGAGAGTAGAGATGCCCCGAGAGATGAGTGTGAAGAGGTATATTGTCAAAGAAAAGCAAACGTACCTCTCACAAATCATGTGAACTGTTATTATTTGCAATGTCATGTCTTCTGTAGTGCTCATGGAGGATAACGTTAGGACGGTTTACAGCTGTGGCCATGCCCGTTTATGGTTGCAGGAGGTTAATTAGTAAATATGATGACCCAGTGGGGTCATGGGGGGTGCCCTGCGATTCCCTAATCTTAAAAGTGGAGAAACAAAACCCAACACAGACGAGCTATCATGATGTAACCTTTGCTTGTCAGGTTTGTTGTCACTGGGTGTAAAGCTTTGGCCTCTTGTAGCATAACTCGCTGCTTTGTTGGCTGACATCTGTTGTTGCAGATGAATGGGATAACTAATGAATGCGCTCTCTGGTCTGCATCTGGCTTTGTGTGGGTAGAGTGGAATGCCACTGCTCTACTTTACATACTACAGGCCACATTGGGTCATTTAAAAATCCAGCCCCTGTGAGACCAGAGCTCCAACCTCCCCTTTTTATGTCAGAGGATGACGTAAAATATAGAGATGGACCATTTTGTTTTTCCCCTACATACAAAGTGCTGGCATGTTTATGTTTTAAGTTAGGCCTGGGCAGTATATTGATATTGTATCGTATTGTGATTAGGGTGTATCAGCGTATATGTTTTCCGGTAAGTGCTGATATTAAAACGGTCTTTTAAGGCTGGAAAAAATGCTTGGACTTTTAATTTAAAATGGTGTAATCACACAGTTTGTCCAGCAGAGGGCGGTCCATTATTTTATTGGTAATAAGTGAAGCGTTTGCTGTTCAGTGCACTGATGTTTTGAACAAAGTTTGTCAGATATCCTGCCTCCATTACATGTCTTTGTCACACGAATTTAATAACCACATTCAAAATGTTGTATATAGAATGTCGGCTGATATATCACATATCAGAATTTTCTTACTCCCTGATATCAGTATTGGCGTCAGCCCAAAAAATCCCATATCAGTCGGGCCCTGATAGAGATATGAGACAAGATACCATGACAGATATTGGATATCAATATATCATGATATGGCGTAATCATTGTCTTTTCCTGGCTGAAAAGGCTTCATTCCAGTGAAGCGATGTGATTTTCTGAACTTACCAGACTGTTCTTGTTGTTTAATTGACTCTTTATCCACATTACTGATGATTATTTATCAAAAAATGTCTCTGGGTTAATAGTTTGTGAAATCACCAATAGACAGTGTTGTCTCAGTATCGAGGTATTTGGTCAAAAATATTGTGATATTTACTCATTTTATCACCTTAGCTGCTTCTACCCCTTAGAATGCGTGACTGTCAGTTAGGGCTGTAATTAACAATTATTTTCATTCTCGATAAACCTGATGATTATTTTTACAATCAATCGATTAATCATTTATTCCATGAAAAGTCAAAAAAGTGCTAAAAACGCTCGTCTGAATCTCCAAAACCTGATGTGACATCTTCAAAATTCTTCTTTTGGCCAAACAGCAGCCCAAAACACAAAGACGTTTCTTTTATGATTATGAATGAAACAGAGAAGTAGTAAATCCTCTCATTTAATCGATTATCGGAATAGTTGGCAATCAATTTTCTATGTGCGATAATCGTTGCAGCTCTACAGTCAGCCACAACCTACATGATCAGTAATCATCAGTATCGACCTGTATGAAACTTCACTATCGTGACAGGTTTTCCAGCTGTATCGCTCGGGCCTATTTTAAGTTACATCCATATGTTTAAAGTCGTGTGCAGAAATGGGAGTGGTTGTGTCAGGATGTAAGTGTGACAGTGTGTGCTGTCTTTGTCTCAGGCCTTTGGACAGTTCGATGCAGAGGGGGATGGCGTGGTGGATGTGGAGAGCATGCTGATTGCTCTGAAGAACTCCAATGGAGCCAATCTGAAGGGAGAGCTCAGTCACGTGATAAGACAGCTGCAGGCGTGCTCCCTAACTCCAGGTGGGAGATGTGATTTGTTTGTCAGAATGAACAAGGTCAACCTTATTTGAATAAGTCTTGTCAGCAGGTTGTAGAGGAATTAACCTTGAATATCCTTTCAACCTTTTCTTTTTTCACAGGTTTTGTTGACATATTCTCCAAGAGCAAAGACCGGTTAGGCGCACATGCCTCTAAGATCCTTAAGTTCTTACACAGGAATCGTATTCCCAGCAGTGCCATTCCTTTCCCTGTGTTAGAGGGCTACAACAGTATCTGCACCATGAGATCCAGTGTGGTCCAGGACTACTTGGAATTCCTCTTGCAGAAAGAGAAAGGTGAACAACAGAGCTTCAGATGAACGAAGCGGTCAGCTAGAGCTGAATAAGGAGCTTTAACTGCAGTCTTATCAGAATGTTCTCCAGAGTTTATAAAGACTATAATAACACTGAGACTTATTTAGAATTTTATCTGTCTCCCACTGCTGCACGCACCTCACACAGTCGCCAAATCTGTGTTTGTTTCTTTCAGATTTGGACATCCAGTACAGAGCAGAGCTGGACCGTGATCCGGAGGTAGACAAGGTGAAGGTGGTCACACAGTGCTACAGCACGATAGAAGCTTCATCCAACGTTGCAGACATTTACAAGATGACAAATGGGGAAACTGCATCTTTCTGGCAGTCGGACGGCAGTGCGCGCTCACACTGGATAAGGCAAGGACATGGCCTCTGTAAAATGTGACGCGACGCTTTGCAGCTGACTGTCATGTGTGCCCGATCCTTGATTTATTATGTGGGTTTTTCCTTGTCAAAGTACGTGTTAAATTTTAAAGAAGATGCTCTTTTCTCTTCCCAGATTGAAAATGAAACCAGATGTAGTCTTGCGACGTCTGGCCATCGCAGTGGCTTCCAATGACCACAGTTACATGCCTCAGCTGGTCTCAATTGCCGTCGGGAAAAACCGGCGTTCCCTGCAAGAGATCAGAGATATCCGCATCCCCAGCAATGTCACAGGCTACGTAGCTCTTTTGGAGAATGCCAACATCACACACCCCTGTGAGTCACCACCTGTCAGTCTGTCTGCTTCGTTGCGTGTTTGTTTATCTTGGATTTCTGTTTCTTGAATAATGAGCAGGAGGAGCTTGTTTTTCTCATTTGGCGAATGACTGGTGAAGACAGAGCCTGGTGTCTGCTGCAGGAGAGCGCAGCTGTGTTCATAGATAGTTGAGTGGTTAAGTGCCTCGCTTTCGAATCCACATGCATACTTCATCCAGCTGGAATCCAGGCACTGCTGTGGGGGGTGTTGTGTTGTTTCTTTTTTAGAAATGGCAAACTCAGGATTTTCTATCTTGTGCCTCAGATCTTATTAGACCATCTACATAGCCAGCTGGCAACACATCCACCTTTATTAGAAGTTGTCGGGCCTCACAGAGGACCTGAAACTCTGCTCCACAGAGTGGGCTTGATTCTCTTGGGCTCGTTGCCTCCACTGCGAGTGATTCTCAGAGGGAGGGGATTAGATTTTCCCTCACCCTTCCTCATTGGTCAGTGGCTTTATAAATTTAATCCGCGCAAATGGTCATTATGTTGCCAGGAGGCGTTTGTCTTACTGTGGACTGTGTGTGGAAAGAAGTCTGGCTAAGCAAGACAACTGAAATCCAAAATGTCTTCACAAGGTGTTAAGTAATCACACAGATGTTGTTGTATTGTGTTGTTGTTGTTGAGATTCTGACCCACCGTGCATCATGGAAAGAGACAAATAAACATTTTATGCTTTAAATCACATCACATTATCACCCCGAGTAGGCAGCAGGACCGACAGCGGCACTTCCTGCCTCGTGCTTTTGCTCACACTCCGACATGCTGCGGCTACTCTTTCATGTATAAATTACTTGTTTTATTAAACTCATATCACTACCATCACACCACATACAGCCACATTACTGTTTTTGGGTTGAAATGTCAGATACAGCTTAGTCCCACCCGTCGCTCATCACCGCCGGTGCTCATTGGATAATTGCCTTTTCAACCAGGAGAATCTCAGTATCACAGCGCAATGCCAGAACAAGAGAATCAAGTCCACTCAGTGGAGTGGGTGGAGTCTCGGGTGTGGGCTCAGGCTAGCTAAAACTCACAAGCTCAGGTTTTGTAACAGATGGCTTGATTTATTTTTCATTTGTGCCAGTGTGGGTGTGTGTTAATGCGGATGTGTGTGTGTGTATGTTCCTGATGATCAGGCTGGGGCTTTGAGCGGTCAGTAGACTAGAGAAGGGCTACATGAATGCTGATTCATCACAAGTACATTTATCTGGCTGGATGCATGGATTTCAGTTTTACTGGATATCAGAAGTGATTTGTTATGTCATTGTCAGCAGATAAAACCAGTGAATATTGGCATTTTTGCACAAATTATTCCATCAGTGTGCTAACTGCGTTATCTCATCACCAAACGCCAGACATCCAAATCAACATTAAGCGGTGCCTGAGTGACGGATGTGACACGCGCATTCATGGCTTGAAGACTCTGGGTTATCAGATTACCAAGAGTAAAGAGGTGTCTGTTTCGGATGCTTCAGCCATCTGGTACTTGTCTCTCCTCACCTCCCTGGTCACCGCGTCCATGGAGACTAACCCTGCACTTGCCCAGACTGTCCTTCAGAGCACACAGTAAGATTATAGTGCTGTTATTTGCAATGTTTTGAGTAAAATGTGGTGATTTGTGAAGAGTTTGGATTCTGAGGGTGGTTTTTTTTTGTTATTTCTTCCCACAGGAAAGCCTTACGACACATGCCGCCGTTGTCCCTAACGCCGTCGTCCACAGAGTTCCCCAAGTTCTTCTCTTTGAACATCCTGGAGGAGGTGGATGGATTTCTCCTCAGGATAGCAGAGTAATGACCCACCCCGATTACCTCAGCACACTCACTCATCACCGCCACGCTGAGCTCATAGCGCTGACATCATCCCAGTGAAAACACACTTGAAACAAAGTATTGATTTCGTGGGGAGATGACGCGCTTGTTCCGTTCTCTTTGATCTTTAATCTTCAGTGGTGGTCAGAGTCTCTATCAACAGCAGGTCTCATCAGTTAATTATTAATTAAATATTGAAAATAGTGCTGTAGGCTGTGCTTATTCACACTTACATTTGATTGAGTTAGAAATGCATTATTGCCAGAATGGGTTTGGTGTTTTTTGAAGTAAATACATTAACTTTTATAGCAGTCAGATGATTAGTTTATCCTCACACAGAAAGCATTTTGTTTGTGAGGCTGAAAGCTTTAAAAGCAACGCTGTGTGATTTTACTGCAACCCGCGGCTTCGAAAACAAAACTCAATGATGCACACTGACACACTGCACAAAACAGCAATTTTGGTAAAACCAGGTCATATTTTACAGAGAAAATGTCGTCTGGTTTTCCCTCTGATGTCCCACGACTGCTCTGTCTGTCTGCAGCCTTTTATTTAGCAGAGCTGTCCCCAACAACTATCCGCTGCTGCAGCTGCAGCTTCAGTCTGCAGGCAGTCTACGTGTTGCTTTCAGGAACCTCTGTGAATCACAGAGTTGAGGCAGAACAGTCATAGGACATCAGAGGGAAAACCAGAGGACATTTTCTCCATAAAATATGTCCTGATTTTACTAAAATTGCAGTTTTGTGCGAGGTTTAAATGTGCATTATAAAGTTTTGTTTTTCAAAGCCAAAGTCAAAGTTACATAGTGTTGCTTTAAGGAGGGTCAAGGGTATTTTTATTTAATTCAGTCAATGAATTTGCTCCGTTCTTCTTTCCTAAATCATTTAAATGTTTAAATTAGCGTACAAAAGAAAACTAAATTTTAAAATGGCTGTCCCAATTACACCAAAGTCCAGGTGACATCTTGAAATTTCCCATTTTGTCTTAAACCGAAAGAGATTCAATTTGCACCAATAATAAAAATGATATGAAACCAGGGCTGGTCAGATGCTCTGTGTCTTTTCTGGGAAGTTTAAAAGTTTTATTTGCGTGAGAATTTGGAGTTTATGCTCTGAAATGTCACGTAAATTAGTTCTGTTGGATTTATAGTAATAATCAGGTATTTTCTGACAAAGCATTTTTTAAAAATGTTTTGGTTTTAGGCACAAAAAAATTGAACTCTTTTCAGGGTTTAGGCTTCCCCCTCTGAAACAATCTGGATCATCATGTAGGGGGATAACAATGACTGAAAATACAACTGAACAGCACATGGTCCTTTAAATGAGAAAGATTTCACAAACTGTGATTGGATTTTTCTTCTCTTGGTGACGTTTCAGCTCTAGTAATTTGATAGGTGAATATTACAGTATGTCTTACAACCATTTCTTTGAGTTCCAGGGCATTTTTACATGTATCTTAAAAACTAAATAGGAGTATTTGTTATGGCTGTTTGTTAGCTCCATCTTGCAGCCAAACTCGACACGTGTCCTCACTGGTAGGCTACATTTGGGGCTCTCTGCTGTAGGGGGCCCTGATAGTCCAATTGTTAAGGCGCATTCCATATAAATCACCTTCTCCGGTATAATTTTAATTGGAAACCTTCAATCATATTGTACCCTCTCCCCACATTTTATGTTTGACTCTGAGCTGTTAACTGCCAAATGAAGGCAAAAATGCCAAACAAGGGGATAATCTTTACCGGTAAAAGCTGCAGCAGCTGGCAGTGAGGATTCTTCGGATGATTATGCTTTATCTTCACTATCACTGAAACTCATCGGTGCATTTAAATGGAACAATCGTGCATGTGCTATGTGACAAGGATTGCAAACACAGATAAGGCTGAACTGATAATAATGGAGGTGGATGTGCTCTCCCATGTTCATCAGTTATAGTGAGAAGACTATAAACAACACTTGGAGATTAACACACGGTCAAACTTGCATAATCTGTGATTTTTTTTCATTATATTATCACACACACAAGTTCAGCGAGGCCACTGTTCTCCCTTTGACTTTTCGTCCCCAATGGCCAATGGAATATTTTGGGAAAAAAAAGACATTTACCAATCCAAAAAGTCAGTGAGTCATAGCATTGAACAAACCCATGCTTGGATGTGCCATTATTTACTCCACAAAAAGAAATAAAAACTGAAACTGTTGCTCTCTTGGTATTGGAGACAAAGGACAATGACTTAAGGGTGGTGCTCATTTTAAATTTCTCATATTAATGTTGGAGTAATCACAAAATGAGACCTGCAGTCAACATCCACCAGACAAATAAAGCTGACCTTTAATGACCCTTAAAATAAACTGTGAACTAAATACACCAAGCACAGTTCATCCATTCTTCATCTATAGTCATGATATCAAAATAAATGTTTGTGAAACCTAAATTAAGTGATTTTCTGCACCATGTTTGTGGAACAAACTCACAAAGAATTAGGTCTGCTTCAGCTTTAAATTTCCTTTTAACGAGGATATCAAGCTGGGCTCATAAATTACATTTGTTTTCATCTTCCTAAGTATTTTGCACATATTTCAAATCCCATTCATATGTGCCTTTTTATGTTACTTGCTACTTTTTTTTCTTGTCTTTTTAATGCCTCATGTTTTTGAACATGCTAAAAAGATTAAATTTCCTAATTGGCCATTTAAACAGTAATTTTGTCCTTTGTGTGCAGATATGTTGTGAATAACAAAACAAAGGAAAATAAAAGTTTGGATGCTGGTGAGATTTTGAGGAGAGGATGTTGTTGTTGGACTTATACAATGTTTTCAATCTTTCTAACCAGAGCTGGACTGAATAGCGGGGAAAAGATTTGCCTGAACCCTCGCTCATCCTGGGTGAAGAAACTGGTCCACTTTGTTCTTGAGAAACAGCTTCTTCCGCAGGGAGGTGCACTTCCTAAGAAGAGAGCATAAAGTCAAGATTTCAGTTCAAAATATCTGCCAATTCAAGCTACAAAAGTTACTCATTTCTGCAACTATGAGCCATGCTGTTCACTTAAATATTTAAGCCATTTTTTAATCATTTAAATAACCTTTTCTGTTCTTTGTCTTCTGTCATTTTTTTTTATTTCAGAACTTCTGCTAAATGGTTAAATGTTATACACTATCTTCAAACACTGATTATTGGGTATTGATTAGTGTTTGAGTTACAAAAAGAAAAATCAAATAAGTTATGTTAAGTAAATGAAAGTGTTAGACAACTTTGTGTGCATAAATTATTTAATTGTGCTTAAAAAGTCAAGTGAGACTTAAAAAGTAAATTATTTCTGCGTGCAATTACTTGGGAAGCATTCAATGTGTCATATTCTGTAACACATCATTTGCATTTAACACTTTAAAACCTCCACAGCAAAAAATGATCGATTCCTTTCTTAAGTGCTTAAGGAAAAACTGAAAAATCAAATGTGAGGCTTTCAAGAAAAATAAATGTGTGTTTAGAAAGTCATCTGTCACTTTGTGTTTTTTGCAGCAGTTGTGCAGGAAAATTATAATTAACTACTGTCTCAGGATTTGTTGTGCAAGACGAAGGCTCCACTCAACCTGATTATGACACATGATCTCATTTTCTCGACTGTGCCCACATTGCGATCAGTGATGGGAGTACAGGTACTTGGACAAAAACCAAAGTTTTGGCGCCAGAGGAAAAGTCAGGTGAACAATAAACGTTATAGGATCCCTCCACAGGGAATCATGAATGTCTCTGCAACATTTTGTGGCAATCCACCACATAATTATTGGTTTATTTCTATCAGAACCAAAGTTATGGTTTTGTTGGCAGACTGACATTAATATCCTTAGAGTCATGCTGCCAGCACTTTGTACATTTCCCGTGGTGTGCTGTTTCTCTTGGAAATGGATTGACAGCATGTTGGGAGATTTCAAGCAAACTATCTCACTTCCATTGTTTTTAGAAATCAGCTTAGTGCAACAGACCACCAGGGCTCTTCCAGAGGAGAGCCAAAGACCTAAAATCTCCAGAGGTAGCCTTTCATTTGACACTAAACACTGTTGGTGGTTCATAGCAGAACAATGGCGTGAGTTGTCACTGTTTGTCTGGATAGTAATGCAAAGTGAAACCTGATGAGGATCTCTGACGTCTGGAGGTTTGATCTGTGTGGAGCATTAAGCTGACAGCAATTCTTGTGTTTTTGATGAGTGAGTCACAAGATAAGCTGATGAAAACTGAAAGGCTGGGCAAACAACACTTGGCGAGAATTTTAGTCCCTACAGGGAATTTTGAAGCTGCTATGAAGCAGTTAATACTGAGGCCTTACATCGTGGCAAACGAGAAGAACAGCCAAGAAACTGGAAATCACATTTCGGTCTTTTGCAATGCTTTGCTCGTTCCACGTGGAAACACTACGGAATGCTTGGCATGGCAGACAGACCGGAAGAGAGGATTTGTTATTTCCAAGCATCATCGATCCACTATTTTCTTTTTTACCCTCTATGGTTGGAAGCAGCAGGATATTTTTCTTCAGATAATTTCAATATTTTGTGTTTATGGTGGAACTGGTATTATGCAAATAAGTGATGTGTTTCTTTCACTCTCTTCCAAAACAAATGCTGGCGATAGACTAGGCCTGGGTGACACAGAAAGAAAGAAAAACCTGTCACGATAGTGAAGTTTGATATCGGGCGACATCAGTAATTATTGCTCATATAGGTTGTAACTAACGACTTGTGCACTCTAAGAGGTGGGAGCGGCTAAGGTGATAAAGTGAGTACATATCACATTATTTTTGACCAAATACCTTGATGCTGAGACAGTATTGTGAGGATGACTATTGGTGATTTCACAAAATATTAACCCAATGACATTTTTTGATAAATAATCAGCAGTAATGTGGA
>JAPXVT010000007.1:5395680-5405714 GCA_029823135.1 Acanthurus reversus | reverse complement strand
ATACAAACTAGTGCTGTCAATCAGTTAAAATATTTAATCGCAATTAAGTGCATGATTTCCATAGTTAACTCTCGATTAATCACAAATTAATCACACATTTTTAAATTGTCAGTTCTAAATGTACCTTTAAGGGATATTTTCAAGTTTTCAATATTCTTATAAACATAAGAGTGGAAAAATATGCTCGCTTTAATACAAACGTATGTTTGTTGTTATTGCAGCAATCCGAATCAAGGAAAAATACTGTGTTATGTATTTAATTGAACACTCTGTGCTCAGAAAAGTTCCATAGCTTATATGCAAATTAGCCATGTGCTGTATGATGACTGCAGACAGAAATGCTGAAATGCTGGTCAGAGTTCATCATTACTGGATGGAAATATTAATGATGTTGGTGAGCAAACAAACTATTAAAATTATTGAGCTCGCTAACTGTGTTGGTGAAGCCGAACCTGCAGGACAAACTGTGGTGGAGAGACGATGTAGAAGGAGAAACATTAAGTAGGTCAAAGTAATTAAATGGTGTCTTTGTTCATAACATGATTTGAGTTGTTGACTCTATTTTTAACTCACTGTAACTTAACTGCAAACATCAGTTGCTCATTCATGAGCTAGCAGGATTAGGGTTGGGATTTTATTAGGAAAGAATTAATTGCAATGCATTCATGAATCAATTTTTCTGCCCAGCCCTAGACAGAACGTGCACGCGTTAATCGCACATTAAGAAAAATTAACGGCATTTCATTAGTTTGCGTTAACACGTCATTAACGCGTTGACTTTGACAGCACTAATACAAACACATGCCCTTACACTTTCAGGTCAGTGTAGATCAGCAACTGCTGTGTTTTTTCTCTACGCAGTGACCAGGACCCAAGTGGCCTTCTGCTGCTCCCACCCAAAGGAGCTCCTTCAGACTTTGACATCAGCCCCATACTGTCAGTCATGGAGACACTGCTGCTGGTGGCAGCAAGAGAGGTGAGACCTCCCTCTCACACACACACACACGGTGACTGTTTTCAAAGTTGCCTACTGGATACTACATACTGCATACTGCTTACTGAAGCCTCGTTTACAGTCGCCGCAGTGTTTGCTGTACACGCCAAAAGTGATTCCGTCACTCTCGTCAAGGCGTTTATGGTCAGCATGTTGCACACTGCAGTTTTCTCCGAAATGCCAGAGAGCATTACCCGAAATATTCTGTAGACAGTCAACAAGCCAACGAGTGTAAGGGCAGAACATCATACTTTTAGCTTGTCAATTTACAAACAGACTATGCTAACAAAATGTATCCTAAGTGTAAGAATTCTATATTTTGCTGGACATAGTCATCAGACTGGCTGAATAATTTTTGTTAGGGTTAGGGTTAGTTTGTGAAAGAAGCCACACACACAGACGTTGTAAATACGCACTCTTTTATTTGAAAGCACACCTAAATGAAATTACAAAAATAAATATAAAACGTGTTTAACCACATGGCTTTAAGAGTCTTTTGGGGACTCCCTCTACCCCTGAAACTGCTTAACCTTCACTGTTGTCTGGCTTGAAGTGAACAGTGCAGCACGCGCAGAATTACAAAAATTCAGAGGCACGCAACCAGGCATCACGATGGCTGGCAGAGCTCTGACGCAGGCACGATGATGTCACTTTTGGCGCACACAGTGCTGTGCGGGGAAGACTACAGCGACCGTAAACCAAGCTTAAAGGAACGATCAGTATGCCATCTGTCCACTCTGCAGGACTCAAGCAGGTTACCCACAATGAATTATAATAGCAGCAATAGCGAGATTCTTTTTTTTCCCCCCATTTTTGTCATGAAACTTAATCAAAAATGCTGGAATAGGTTTTGATTGTGATGCTGCACTTGCAGGGCATTGCATTGTGGGAAACAGGAGGTGAAGTAGACTGATTGGATGCATACTCCGAATCAGAATACATCCAGGAATTTTTTGTCATACTGCAGATTTTGCTTGTGTTTACATACTGCATACTGCATACTACCTTTTGGCCAAATCAATACACACGGCTAATATAAAATGCAGTTTTGAAAACAGCCAGTGTCTTGACTATGTTATTATGTTAATTGCTTTAATTAGCAGCTCCCTCCATCTCGTCATGTCATGTAACTATTTTCTGTTGTCTCCCTTCTCTCAGTGTGAGGTCATGATGGTGGATGGCAGCGGCGGAGCCAGCAGGACAGTGTTGCTGTCGTTGTTCTGGGCTCTGCAGGGGAGTCTGCTCTCCTGGTGCTACCTGCAGCTCAAAGGTGGAGCCTCCTCCAGCATCGCCATGGACCTGGCCAGAGACATCCTGCAGAAATGTGAGAGACGTTACAATGTTGAATGGCATAAATTACCTTCTTACAGAAAATGGATTTGCTCTCAGAATGACCAGATGTTTGATTTCAATAGATGTGGTTCAGTTCCTGGGAAGTATCAAAGCTACCCTCGGTTCCCTGCTGGAGAGGTACACTGGCGCTGAAGTAACTGACAAACTCGGCAGCTCCATCCTGGCCACAGTCTTCAGACAGCTGGTAATACACTCTAATTTCATGGTTCAGATTTTTCATCCTGCACAATCATAGAGCTGACTTTGCTGAATGATTGTGATATTTGTTGCTGTCCTGCAGATGATTTTGCTCCTGGAGCTGTGCTCTCTGGACATCCCCCACAGTGCGCTGCTGAAGAGCTTCTCCTCTCTTGTTGAGCTTCTCAAAAGCCTGTCGAGTGATACTGGAGATATCTTTTCAAAGGTCAGTGACTCTGATCTTAGACCTAAATGAAAAAAGGTTTATGCGGCTTCTCGCCTCACTGCATGAGTATGAATAGAAAGCAGAAAATGCGAAGCAGTATTTGGGGTCTGGAGGTTTGTTAAGTACAGCAACACTTCTGTAACAAATGGTGGTTGAAGAGAGAACTTCTACAACCAACAGGACAATTAAAGTATCAACACTGCAATATAAAAAGACTCCATGGCAAGTAAAAGTGTTGGTTTCAAAAAGTTAACTCAGGTAAAAATATTTAAGTATTAGCAAATGTATTTAAAGTATCAAAAGTAAATGTACTCATAGAAATGACCTCTCTGAGTGTTGTACCATATTTTATTTTATTATTTACTTGAAACTAATTTAAGATGTTTTATAAGTCGTAGTCTGATCCAGGGGTTCCCAAACTTTTCAGCTCGTGGCTCCTAAATAACGGGGCCAGAGACTGAGGACCCCCATCGACCCTGGAGGCGACATGTAACATTGCGCACAGCAGTAAACACGCACCATGCACGGGCGTCAATATAAAACCAAAGAACAACAGCCTGACAGTCATAATATTTCTTTTGATAATTTTAAGAATGGATATAAGAAAGAATATACCCAGAATATATACAATAATGGATTAAAAATGCAATATTAAATTATTTTTAAAATGTTTTTGTTTTATGGAAGGCATCTTGCACCACCCCCACCCCCTGTGTCTCACAATCCTCCACGGGGTCCTGACCCCCACTTTGGGTTTCACTGGTCTAATCAACAACAGTGTATAAACTGAAAAAATCTTAATCATAGAACACAATTACCTAACGTTTGTACTTGACCTATTGTTCAGTACTTGAGGAAATGTACTCAGTTACCAGCTGATACAGCATAATATCGCAATATTTTGCATGGCGATATATCGATTCATAGACACCAAGTGTCGATATTTTATGACATAAATTCTTAATAAATGTTGCAAATACAAAGCCAACTTTTGGAGTCATAGAATAATAAAAAATTAAAATAAATGACCTTTTATATACTAGAAGGTGCTAAGCGCTCATTTTATGATGTGGTAATAAAAAATTCAATAGAAAATTTGTTGAAGTAAAATGATTAAACTAAAAATTGTATCTAATTAGGTTAAACAGATGATCTTAATAAAGTTTTACTTTGAGAAAATGATTTGCAGTTGAAAAAGGTAATAGAAATAATGATAACACATAATATCGCAATACTCAACATATCGCAACATTGTGATAATATCATATTGTGACTGAAGTATCGTGATAATATTGTTTTGTGCGGCTGCTGGTGATTCCCACCTCTGTTAGTTTCATCCCACCACCGACTGTAACAAACTCTGATTGTGCACCATGTGACCATCAGGTGGATCAGGAGAACTGGCACCAGCCCCAGCAGCCTGTGGTGCTGAGGACGTGGAACATGGAGTCCCCTCATAACTATGAGAACAGCCGCCATGAGACCACCATCTACGCCTGCCCCGGTGCTACCTCCTTTGAGGTGGAGTTTGATGAGCGCTGTGAGACAGAGAAGAGGTAACCGATGTAAAATATTCATTACTGAGATGTTTTTTCATCATGTGAGAATTTGTATAACCCATACCGTATGCTGTCGATGTTCCCAGATACGACTATCTAGAATTCACAGATTCTAGAGGTGGGAAGGTTCGCTATGACATGAAGGTTGGAACTGAGAAATGGCCAAAGGTAAGAAAAGAGAAACCACTCAGTTGTCTCCACGGGAAGCATTATTTTCTAATTTCTTCACACATATTTTGCTTCTCTTTGCTTTTACAGAAGGTGACGTTTGACGCTGGCCCTCAGCTCCAGTTCCTCTTCCACTCCGATAGCAGTAATAATGAGTGGGGTTACAAGTTCACTGTTACAGCCCTGGGCCTCCCAGATATCACGATCTCTTGGATGTCCGACCTGCAGCTGCTGGTGGCTCGCCTCATGGGTCGTCTTGCATCCAGAACCCTCGCCCTGAAATCCCCTCACGGTGAGACTTTTTACCAAAACCCTTCTCAAAGAACAAAAGATGGTGATCTAAAGTTTGTCTCTGTGTGGCTGTGTTGGGCCATACTGAGAATCTTTTCGAAGTTTTAACACTTTAGGCTTGCATGATCAGATTTTGCAAAATTAGGGATTTTTTGGACTAGAGATGGTCATTTCAAGCAAAAGGCTCTTCAATAGTCACTCTGCATTATTTGACAATTATTCAAAAAATATCTACACGCACACACACACACGCGCGCAAAAACAAACCACACACCCAGCACACAAAGCGCAAGGTTGTTCACCTGTTTCTCTTACTGTAAGCATGCCAGGTTTTCAGCAGTGTGCTGCTCCAACATTGCTTTAGTCTGCAGAGCAGTGCTCTGTTTTTTATAGTTGCTAAAATAACGGCAGGTGACGTCACAGACAATTTGGTTGTAAGAGCTCTCCATGAATCCACGGTCAGAGACACTTGTCAAACAACTGCACAGCGCACATTCATTTTCATCAGACAGTCTCTCTAGTTGCGCTGACATTAACTTAACCAGGCGCTTTTAGCTAAACCTGCACCGCGCCACATTTTCGTTTATTTTCTCAGAGTTCCACACAGAACTTTATGATAGCTGTAGAAAACTCTGATGCATGTAATAAGGCGATATTTGGTGTTATAGCGTTATTTTCAGATGTCAGTAAAATGAGGGAAAAACAATGACAAATTTTCTTTTGAGACAAAATCATAGCTGCATGAATGATTCAATTTTTTTTAGTTTATGATCATTCAAATATTGGAAAATCATTGCCCGTCCCTATGTTGGACATATTTGAGTTCTGGAAAATGTGCTCTCACACCGCTTCAGAATTAAATCAAACAGGAGCAAAAATCAGACCCTTGTTGACAGATTGAATTGCTGATATTTCTGGTATATGTGTTGCTGTCTGTTTCAGAGGTACGCACTGTTAAAGAGCTTCCACCCAGCAAAATGTCCCATGTCCAGTCGTCTCCTTTATGGAAGCCCATTCTGCGTCATGGGTTGTGTGAAACAAGGGAGATGAATCGGACTAAAACACCCACAGACCAGGTACGGTCAAATCTGCTCAGTTCAGACAGTGGAAGTTCTATTCTCAGCTTTGAATCTTTCCATTGGTTACTGATCTCGCAGCTAGATGGAGTTCTAACACTGGGTTGTGTTTCCATGTGATAGACAAGTGCATGGACTGTTGATGACTTGATGAGCTTCCTGGAGGACTTTGCACGCTGGAACCCTTCCCAGGAGCCCACAGACAGTAGAACAGAGCTGATGAAGACGCTCATGCAGTCCTGCAGAAAACAGTCCATGAGGAACGAGATTGCCACCGGGCCAAAGACCGACCAAGCTGTGAATGCCATTTGGGCAGCCATGATGTACCACACACCGGCCCTCAATCAGGCCCTGAAGACCTACGGTAATGCTCCCTTTACTCAGTGGTCACAAAGCAAAAGCTTTTCTGTTTTTTAAGTTTCTCATTTTATTTCTGTGTGGTTGATTGATGTTTTTCCATCTGTTTTGTCTTTATATGTGTAGTTAATCAGGACTGCAAGTCTTGTCTAAGTGAAGAGTTCATGCAGGTGTATTCACTGGCAGACAGCATCAGAACATGGATGGTGAGTGTCTGAAAGTTCACATATGATCTTATGATTTAACTCTTAAGGCCAATTCATACTTTCCACGTCCACGTGTCCGTGTGGGTCCGCTCTGGTATTTGTGACGTAAAAATCATCATCTGCCCATGTCCACGAGGGTCCGCCAGGGTCTGCATGGACCCCTCTGTGGACATCCGCGTTCAGCCCAAAATTTGTTACCACGCGGTCAGTCTGTGTTAGAAGAGCGCTGACTGTGCATATTCTTTCACGTGTGAATAGAGCAAAATTTTGACCTGTTTTAGTGAAGAAAACACTGACTTACAGCAACATTTCAAACGAAAGCATTTCTCATTTTGTTTATCAACAACAACAAAATAATATAATACATCCCAATCATGTAGGAATGTGCTCTCCTTCATGTCTGCAGATCCTTTACTTTTTCTCCTGTTGTCTCCACCCGGATGACACGGATTTAGCTGTAGCTACAACATTAGTAGTGTCAGTCAGGCTAAAAATGATAAAAGAAAAGAAGTGCAGCTACTAAAAGCTACTTTTGTCATCTTTTGTTAATTCTGCTGCAACCTGCACACTGCGTGTCAAGTGGGGCCAGACAGGCGCGAACCTTTGTTTTAGTATGAATGAAACCGCCCTCCTGGTTGGAAGCGCAATGCAGAAAGTATGTTCAACCCTTAACACTAGCAGCACTGTCTATGAATAATGGATTTGGGCAAGTTTAATCAGACAGCTTATTGAAGGCAATGTTAGCTTCTTCAGCAGATCTATGATCACTATGATTTATTGTACTTCACCATATATCTTTTGAGGACGTTTACTTGTGTGTTGGATTTTCAGTTTTAACTTCAGTCTCATAGCATTATGCTATACAATGGAGCTGACTGCATATATACATACGTAAAGGCAATTTAATTGTTGCTTCAGTTCATACATAAAACATTGAATTTAATGTACAGGCTATCATCAGAGGACTCTTCATAAAGTCTATCTCAGAGGGATTGAGGCCTCTTTGTATGAAGAATAGCATTGAATTGAAAAAGGAATGATGGAGGCGTGAATTCATCAGGACTAACTTTAAACATTCCTGTTATTAAATTTTGATCTGCTCTAGTTTTAATAATCTATGTCGTGAGGGGCAGTGGGATGCCTTATTTTGGTGCGCGTCCTCAGGCTAGAGCCAATCTGTTGGGCCAACAGCCAAGGAGCAGCTGAGAGAAGACAGAGCACTGGGCTCCATTAAGAAAAATGATGCATACAAAAAAAACTGTTGACATTTCCTTTGATACACGTAAACATAATACATGACTGACCCAAACTAGTTTATCTTCAACTGTGTTCTTTGAAGCATTTGAAGTTCTTCTTTATTAAATCATATTTTGACATTTTATAATAAGTTTTTTTCAACCACGTTAGTTTTCGTAACATCAAAGATAAAAGAGAGAAAGAGTGGCAAGTGAGGGGAGGGGGGAGCTGTTCCCTCTGATAATGTGACCGTGATGTGAACCCTGTCATCAGTATGGCATGTCAGCAGTGCACTAGTAAATATACACATACTGCAACATGACTAGTTTGATTCAGTTAGATGACTAGTTGCTTAGTGTTAAATAAGTGTGAGTTTCTACAGAAATGAGAAAAGTCTGATTTAAAGCATTAGAACATTTGAATAGAGAGAAGGGAGATAAAATGGGAAAGTTTCAGAGGGAGGGAGGAATTTCTGGCTGGTTACCATGGCACCTGAGCTGAGCGATGTTGCAGAAGTATTAAATATCACTGAGGGTCCTTTTGCTTTTGATCCAGCTCTTCAAGACGCAGGCTGTTCCCCCTCCACATCCTGGCAGGATTTGCACCTGGCTGGAGAAACACATCAGCCACCTGAGAAGAGAGATATAATCGCACACACACATTCAGAAACTGACACAGCGCTTAATATATAACAGCATGATGAAACACAGGCTCTCATTAGCCAAGTGAGCCATTCTGTGAATGACAGGTCCCTCCTGAAATATTCACAAAATGCATCGCTTTTATCTCTTTTTGGACGGATGGTGTCACATTTTGTCACAGATGAAAAAGTCAAGCTGGAATTTTTGAAATGTGATTTCCCTTGACACTCCATATAAAAAACATATTTCTTTTTGTTTTCATTGCTTACATTTCATAAAACATTGCCGACCCTGCTAAAGGATTGCGTTTGACATTTCCAACAGTTAGGATTTGCATGCAAGAATGATCCACAGTCCTTGAAATCCCAGCATACATAATGTGAATGAAAATGTAAAGGCAGCATGAAAACATCTGGTTATCCAGGCACATTAAAACATGTTGCATTGAATCATACAAAAACAATGAAGCACCAAAAGCGGAGAACAGCTCACTTTGAGTGCATCACCTGCATCATTGTGTGTCACTCCCATCTACATCAGTCACGTTTCCACATTTGGAAACACATCTTACATGTCTCATGCAGAAGGCAATAAACTAAATGAGCCAGGAAAAAATTCTGCTATAAATCTACATGAAAAATATATATGATATGATATGATATATATTTTTGCCTTTTGGCTACAGCTCTAGCAAATAGTATATAACGTAAGACAACAGTAAGCATGAAGCCAACAAACAGTTTAGTAAGAGGTCAATCTGCCAGTGGACATGTCAGAAAAAAGGGGAAATTTTAACAAATTGAAAAGGAGACAAACAAACAAGGACAAAAAAAGCTACCTTGAGGGCATGCTAGCACGTCAAACTAAAATACACATGCTAATAAACCATTTGTCTGCAAGCATATTATAGTAAATGGCTCAACAGACAGTCTTCAGGTTTCATGCATTAGAAACATCCTGAAGCTGAGAGTTGGCAAATTCAGCGTTCTAGTTTCAGCTAATGACCGTTCAGTTTAACAGTTAGCCCTCATACCTCATTTTTCCTTTCAAACTTCAACATTTCTGACAGATTCGAAGATTTTAAATAACAATCCTTTCACAAGAGTGTTGAGTTTATCCCTCCATCATGAAAGCAATGGGCTGTAGAGAAAACCATGATATGAAGAGACTATTTTCAATGGGCAGTAAGTGCACAAGCTATAGAGTATTTATGTCAATGAGCATGAATGGTAATTCCCGAGTGAAGTGACTCGAGGTGCAGTGATGTCTATAAATATGAGACGGGTTTACGTTCAGGTCAAGCTGTAATGAAACACTGTCAGGCAGCAGAAGATGGGAGTTAAAAGTGCAACCAGCATGTGTCTTTAAGTGGTTTATTGATGCCTGTCAACGGGGAACTGGAGTGTGGCTAATCACAGCCGACATCCTGAGTGTATGCTGAGAGGATCGCTTTGAGATGGAGGTGCTGGAACCTCCAAACAAGACCAATCAGCCCGGCTTATCTTTCCAGCAATCTAAAAGGAAACAAGACGCAAAGTCTATAGGCGTGCTGTGAGGCTATAATGGTCATTATCAGAAAAGTTATTGGATGAAATACATTGGAGTGATAAAAATTGGAGAGACAGAATTGTTTGATTGCTGCCATAAGTGGAGTAAATATTCAAAAATGATGACTCATTGCCATGGATACCACTAGCTCGAAATTGTTGAGAACATCTGTCTCACAAGGTAAGTTTCCATACAAATGTAG
>JAPXVT010000007.1:5232053-5242491 GCA_029823135.1 Acanthurus reversus | reverse complement strand
AAGCTAAAATTTTGCTGTTTGTGCCTATACTGTGAGAGTACAGACTTCCTGAAAGGTGACATTAACACGTCTGAAATTTTTATGCAATATATGGAAAACGTTTCTGCTGTTTGCCATCAGAGTACACAAGAAACATACAGTACACACTTGTATACACACTCGAACTGTGTCAGTACAGGATTTACGAATGAATATTATTTATCAGCCAAACTGGAGTTTGAAAATAGGAGTTGTTTATGGTTTCTTTTCCTCTAAAATATTTTTAGCTTAACAACTTAATGCTTTTTCCTCTAACTGCCATAAAACGTCTATCAGCTATCACTTTAAAACTCTAAACTTAACTGATCACCAAAGCTCTGATTAGAGCCTAATAATGTCATACGCTTTTCATAAAACAGTCATTAACACACAATTACAATGTGAGCTCTCGTAACTTTAAACAGGTTTTTCATCCTCACCATTTATTGTGCAAAACCATCTAATACCTCTTTAAAATCCGAACTGTTCGGCTACGATTTAGACCAGATGCATCTCAAAATGATGTTGCGGCCTGGAACTAAACTCCACCTGTCTACAGTAGATATTTATCAATGATCTTAAAGTGCTGTCTTTTATTTTTTAACTGCTGCCTGTGACCACTGACATCAAGTGGCATCAGGTATCAGGTATAAACATGCGTCTCTTCCTGTTTTTCCCGTAGGATATGTGGGTCTTGGAACAGTCGGTGCTGCCACATGGTGGTACCTGTTTGATGAAGCCGGCCCACAAGTGTCTTTCTATCAGCTGGTTAGTTGCAAAACATTGTTCTGTTATTTACGTTTCAGTATGTTCCCCCTCCCAGCTTTGTTTGCATTTCCTGCTGTCAGACGCAGCAATGTTTGTTGATCCCAGCAGTGCACAGAAATAGAAAAGGAAGTCGGACCCAAGTGGTTTCAGTGCATGCACACATGGTGGGAATGAGGCCAAAGTCCTGCAGCTGTTCCCCCATCACATCTGAGCTTCATCAAACCAGGTCCCAGAGGTCCTGGTGTCATCCTGCTGACACACATGCAAGCGCAGAGACACGCACACACACACTAACTGCTGTCTGTCTTTCTCCACAGAGACACTTCATGCAGTGTACTGAGGAAAACCCCATGTTTAAGAACATAGACTGTGAGGTGTTTGAATCCCGCTACCCCACAACCATGGCCCTGTCCGTGTTGGTCACCATCGAAATGTTCAACGCACTCAATAGGTTAGTCTTCTTCTGTTGTGGCATGAGGAGAAAACATCCCTTAAATGTCATGTCTGTCAAATATTTATTAAAAAGAAGACACTAACAAGACAGCACTGTCTCTGAGGAAGAATCACAGCTGCAGCAGGGAGAGCAGGATGGTTTCCATACCAGAAAACCACATCCATCACACACATCAACTCTTTATAAATCTTTATATAAGCACGCATATTTTAGATTCTGCATTTGGTTTTAATGTGGCAGATGAACTGAGTTTAGCCACGCCTCTTAAGAAATGGAAGAATGCATGTTTGTGGAGGCAGAAAATGAAAGGAGCAGTGGTATGATGGGAAAACTCCTTGTGTTTTTGCCAGGATTGCTCATGGAGCAAAGCTGTCAGTAGCCTGTGATAGAAACAAATGCTGATGTCTCATTTAGGAAAGAATCTTGGGAAAGGGACGGTTCAGCTGAAGAACAGAGAAGATATTATCCAAGGTCAAGACAGTTAGTGAAACTGTCAATTAGGACACATGCCTACATCTTTGCTCTCACCTATATAAGGAGTTGGACTTGTTGATGTATTTGATTAAGTGTGAAAAAATAATAATCAGATGTCAGCTTATTTGCTTATTTTTTAATCTAGTTGTAGTTTCCTCACAAGAAGCTAAAAACATCTTAAAGTCTGTGAATTTTTCAGGATTGTTCATTGAATTACCTCCATGTAGAGGAAGTCCCAAATGTCAAGTTGAGCAGCTAATTTGTCAGCATGTTTTGATCTATTGATATTTCTCACCGCCAGTTTGTCTGAGAACCAGTCCCTGGTCAGGATGCCTCCCTGGGTCAATATTTGGCTGCTGGGAGCCATCATCCTCTCCCTCTCCCTCCACTTCTTAATCCTCTATGTTGAACCCCTGCCGGTGAGTAAATCAACTCTGGAACACGCAGAAATTATAAAATATAGGCCTACTTATACAAATAATTGTCTAAATGCATGTCAGTCTTTGACAATGTTGACATAATTGTTGTCCTTAATGCCAAAAAAAACATCATGGCTCTGAGAGGCTTGAGGAAACATGCAAATACACAAAAACATCTTAACCCAGTGGATGCACTAAACTGGCCGTGCCTGATTGTTTGCTGCATACAGCCATCAGGGAAGGCTCCACTGGAAACCATTTGGAAAAGTGATGAAAATACAGGTGATGCAGGTGACTGGATAAATGATCTGTCTGTCACTCTCTGTCACGAACTGACTTCGACCAATCAGATCAACAAACCCTATGACCAGCAAAGCCAGTTGGTTATTCAGACTCTTAACAAAGTCAGTCGAAAAAATTTTTGCATCAAGAAAAGCTTTCAGTGTCATTCTTTGCCCTTTTTTCAATGAAGAAATAATCTTCAGTTCTGATAGAAATGATGCTATAGCAGCATTCATGTTAACCACATCTGCATCCGCTATCGTTGTTTTCTGAGCGTCACACACATAAACCAGGCCTGTAACTCATACCAGTACTTCCTCCAAGGACGTTGATTGGTCCAGTCACCACTTTACCAGCCAGAAACAGATACAATACGATACGACTTTATTTAGTCAGCTGGAGCTGAAATTTGTTTTGCATCCATGAGGCAAACTCCATTCAAGATACACAGACAGCTTGGAGCCTGGCGAGATGGATTTGCACGATAACGTGATCTTCTGATCTTGCGAGTCCAGCTGCCTTGTAAGGTTAATGTATGTGTGCATGAGTGTAGCATCATACAGAGCTAAATACAAAACAGTTACAGGGTTAAGGTTAAGTTTGCAGGGGCCCCTTTACCCTTAGCAACTTGTTCTGTTACCCTGCTGTGTTGTGTGCAACTGCAGTATTCCTGGATTCAGTTCTGTATTTTGAAGTTAATGCCGTGGGTGTGTTGTCAAGTTGCCTGAAAAAAAACAAAAAAAAATCTATATTTTCTTGTGTTTCCCTTCTTCATGTGTTTTCACTCTTAAAGGGAAAGTTCACCCAAAAGTAAAAATTCATTCATTATCTACTCACCCCCATGCCGATGGAAGGTTAGGTAAAGTTTCACATGAAAAGGTGCTGCAGTCATGTCCCAAACAGCCCTACTAACAACAGAGAAGTCTTTCCTTTGCGTTATTTAAAAAATGAACATTTAGGGGTGCCTGGTGGCTCAGTCGGTGGAGCGGGCGCCCCATGTGCGGAGGCTGTGTCCTCGCTGCAGCGGACCCAGGTTTGGTTCCACCTGTGGCCCTTTGCTGCGTGTCATTCCCCCTCTCTCTCCCCTGTTTCCTGTCCACTCTTCAGCTGTCCTGTAAATAAAGGCACAAAAACACACAAAAAAAAATCTTAAAAAAACAACAACAAAAAAAAAACATTTACATGAACAACCAAAAGTGCTGTAGTATGCATGCCAGGCCAGCAGTGGGCGATGTAACTTTGTGATGACATACCAAAGGAGCTGCTGAATTTGTTTACTTCCTGTTGCTGCTAAGTGTATCTTTACCGTAATCAGAGCCAAAAATTTAAGAACTTCGTCATAGTGCGCTGTGGAGTTTATGATCAGAATTTGGTAGTGGCTTAAGCACTCCATTGATCTACGTTAGCATTAGCTTAGTCACCGCTTTCACAGGCTTTTCATATTGCTAGTTTACACATCCAGTGTTGTTTCAAATTCCATGTCCTTGTCGAGATCAGGTGGGTCTAGGGGGGAAACAGAATTTCACACAAACGAGCTCCGGGATGAGACATATCTCATGTTAGCCCTTGTTTCTGCGAAACTCCAGCAGTGTTTTGTTGACTAAAAAACTTCACCCCAACCTCCCATCACCATGAGGGTGAGTGGATAATTCCTGAATTTCCATGTTTGGGTGAATTATCCCTTTAAGTTTGCAGTGCATTGAGACGTCACCTTCATTGCACAGTGTCCTCTGCAGCTCTGTCTCCATCTGACGCATCATTAGGATCATTTCTGACTTTGTTTATCTCGTCCTTCAGTTGATCTTCCAGGTGACCCCCCTGTGCTGGTCCCAGTGGATCGTGGTCCTGAAGATTTCCATCCCAGTCATCCTCCTGGATGAGGCGCTGAAATATATTTCCAGGAACCATCTAGAAGGTATGTGGAGCCATTCTGGTGCACCTGTCTGATGAGTCAACCCACAAAAATTCAGATGTCAGGAGTCAAAAATGAGTCAGTTAAGAGATACTTAAAGTTGGTGAAGCTTTTTCAAATTGATGAATGTTCTCGTGTTTACTGACAAGTCTCCTCTGCTCTTTTTTTCTCTCTTTCATTTCAAATTCAGCCTAAATTCTTTTACTCTCACCTTCAGTGAAAAGGTACTCTATTTCCGACCTCTTCATGCTTGCCTCTCCCTGCAGTAGAAACTCTTAGCATTAGATGGATGGGATTAGTTATTATGTATTCTAAATGATGCGAATTTTGTCTTATCCCCCACAGGTGATGAAGAGAAGAAATATCGGAGGAGATGGCAGCTGAAATAAGACCTCTCCCTCAACACACTCACACACTTAGACACACGCCTTCCCTCTTCCCTTTACGAACTAGGAACCTTTTCTCTCCCCTCTCCTCGTTCCCCATTCCTGCATGTCCAACAAACCACCACTAGAAATGAGCAGTGGCTTGCATGAGGACGTGTGTGCAAGACAGAGAGCATGCGTGTTCCTGCGAGCATGGCTTTGTACCAGTGTGTGTGAGTGAATGACCACTGTGTGTGCGTGCGTGTGTGTGAACAGGTAGGTGCAGGCCTGTTTTCATGGCTGCAAGAGCGAAAAAACAATGGCAGAAAATAGGAGATAAAACCGCCCAGGGCTTTGCTTTTTTAAAGATTTCTGCTCATTGTTTTTTTGACTGTACTGTGCAAACATAGTGGTGCCGTAACTGGACTTTGGGGAGGGAAGGAGAAGGAGGACAGGGGAGCGGAGGTCGATAATATGGGTGGGAGGGGAGGGGGATTGAAATGGAAAAAAAAAAAAAAAAGTACAGAGACTGAAAGAGAGATTGAGAGGCCTGCCATGGAGCAGAGACTGGTGCACACACAGGCAAAAGAAGAGCATCAGCAAGAATGATGGAGGCGGCGTGACCGATGTAGAGAGCCATCGCACCTGTGTGTGTCTGGAGGTGCTGCCCTGGTTTCTGCCACCCACGCACACACCCACTCTGCAAGAACACGGCCTCGTCAGCACAACACATTCGTATCTCTGGCCAGTTGGTAACAGCGCTGCTCCTTCATGCCTTTGTCTTCACTCTCATCACATACAAAGTTTAACTCCTATCGGCCGTGTTATGTGCAGAAGCCCTCTTCTTTTTCCTGTCTTGCTCTCTCTCTCTCTCTCTCTCTCTCTCTTTCTCGCTCTCTGTTGAGGAGGCAGCTGTGGGCCCGGGGTCGGGACGTAATCGGGCTCTCCAGTTAGGATGTGGAGATGTTGCTCCACCTAAAGGTGTGAATAGCTTTACGCTGCTTGGCCGCTTCCTTCAGCTCTTAATTCGAGGAGCTGAGGTCAGCTCACAGACTTGGAAAAAAAATCCAAAACTAAAGAAGCAAAAGAATTAAAAATGTCAAATATCAACCAAACCAGCATATCAGTAGAGTAGTTGTCAGCCAGTCCAGCCAGCTGGTCCTGTTAAGCCTCGCTTAAATGTCCATCTGCTGTTCTGCCACTGAAGTTTTAGCCGTCAGATATCTAAATTAAATGTAGATCTGAACACCGAGATGATGCTCCGTGACATTCTGTGCTGAATCACTGTCTTGGAGCATCATGTCGTCGACATCCCTTTAGTTTCTTCAGTTTTTCCTAACTCTGCACCAGCTCTAAGGTGTGTGTGCGTTTAGCCTTACTTGAATTATTTTGTCTAATTTGACTCGATACAGATGACGTAGGCCTAGTTTAAGTAAGTTAAGGACTGGCAACTAAACTGCTTGATCGTCTTCGTCTCACTTGCTTGTGAATTATTTACAGTATATATTAAGTACATTAACATCAATGCCTTATACAGCCCACTGCACCTCCACATGGAATATGTGGTCGAAATGAATGTGTTTCTGCTGACCTTTAATCACCCGTTCACCCACCGCCACAGCTCTCACTCATATGTGCCCTATCAGTGATTTTTATTCTGATCACGAGGTCTTAAAGACTCTGAATGTCCACCTGGTTCAAGGCATGTTTAGTTGGAGACTCGTTTTGTTGTGCTTCGTGCGCTGCTCCCTCAGCTCCTCCTGCTCTCTCAGTGCTTTAGCAACTCACTTGGGTATGTTTTTTAATGACTAAATAGTAATGTATTTGACTGAATGAACCCGCAGGGTTTGGATTGTGTCTTTAAGACTTAATTATGGGTTTTTTTGTCGGGCCCTGGTGCTCTGTGGACCGTCAGCGGTGTGTTTGGTCTCTTGTTGCTTCCACGTAGGATAGATGAACGTGTTCACATTAAAAAAAAACTTAGTAAAGGTGCTGGATCAAACACAGGAAGTAGGATAGAATAAATTTAAAGATTTAATAAAGCTAATTTCAATTACAGATATCATCAAGGCAGTTTTTACCTGCTGACAAGATTAGTGCAATTTATTTTATTGTTATTGACAAAGTTATTGACAAACTGTGCAGATCTTTTGCCTTTTTCTCCTGTGTCTTGCTTCTACACCTGATTCCAATAAGCACAAATGAATCCTGCAGTTTGGCATTGAGCGTGTTTTAGAATCTAAAGGAACATCAGTCCGTAAACACTCACTGTATCCAGTTTTATGGGTTTGTTTTGTTGCTTGGTGATGTTTTTCTCACTGCAAAGGGATAAGGAGCCAAACCTGGATGGCATGAGATCATCAATCTCCATTTTCCAGTTCCATGTGCTCTCTGAGGTCATTCTTACAAATGTACGCTCAGAAATTGCTCACTTAAGCAGAAGCAGATGAGGCAAATTGAGGGAAAATACACTCAAAAGTTGATTTAAAAAAAAACATCACCAGACATCAAAAAAACTCCTGAGGCTTTGATGACCTGTGACAACGTGAGAGGACTTGACGGGCGGAACGTTGCTCATCATTTGATTATAATTGACAAGAAACAGCTGTTATGTTCAGCTCTATTTTTTTTCCCACCACCATGAGAATGTGGCACCTCTGTCCAGACCAGCAGACCACCTGTCCCGTCCCAGCTCTCCATGGCTCTGTAACATTCTGGCACTCTGGCCACCAGGCACTATAGGTCTGTATAGCCTTTGTTACTTACTACTGAATCCTCAACTCTGTACAGAAGATGAGAATATGATCGCATGGAACCTTGTTACTGTAATAATAACCTATACAGTATATAATATTTAATTTTTTGATAACTTACATCAATGAAACTTACTTACCAAGGACAGACAGACTTGCGAGAAAGCATTTTTATTTTTTCTTTGAGCACATGGTATCTAAGGATCTCGTTTTTTGTTTTGTAGGATAGAAAAGGTTGTTTCTTCATTGTTCCCGTTTGGTTTTTACAGTTGCTGGGGTTTTGTGTCTTTTACTGTAGGGAAAAAGAATATGACGTTATCATGTTTAAGATAGACAAGAGTCATGCTTACGCTGATAAATGACGATGACGCTGATCATTTCAGCGGTGGCTGGCGAGTGGGAGAATGTTCAAGAACTTGTGAATGAACTGTGTCTGGTTTACACTGAGCGATAAGCAGTGATGAATCCTGGGATATGAAGTTTTGACTGTACATTGAAGGGCTTGGTGTGGATTCAGGCTCTAGAGACCCGTGACAATCCTGGGTCTGACAACTCTTCCAGTGTGGTACTCAAAGTCCTTTAATGTCTGTAAACAAACAAACAACAAACAAACAAAAAACTACCTTTATAACAGCGTAGAAGTGATCGGGTTCATATCAATAACATCTGACCAACATTTCCTCTTTTCTCTGTGTGTTCGGACGAGCAAACAGTCTCTGGAGCCTGAGTCCCACCTCTGAGAAATTAAAAGGATTCTCTGTATTGCCTTGTTAATATTAATTGTGGACACATAATTTTATAAATGACAAAGACGTGGAAATAAAGATAATTTATCTTGTTATTTATTCAGAGCTTGTGTTTTTTTTCATGCACCTTTTTTTAAATGAAATTGTTCTTTGTCTTTGGGGTTTTTTGTGACCAAGTTTTTGTTGTTTTTTCTCCATCATTTCAATTTATCAACAAGAGGGTAAACGCTGTACATTATTGACAAAATAAAAAACATTTAAAAAAGCACCCAAATAACAGCAATATTAGAGAACAGAACCATCGAAATATTAGTTATTTTGCATTCATCCTCCTGTGCTGAATTTAAAGAGTAGGGACGATTTTGTCCAGTTTTATATTTTATAACTAGAAATATGGCCGAATTGATCAAAAATATCCACGATACTATCAATTATTCTTTGTCTTTATGAACATATTTTTTCTTTGAACAACTTTATACTAGAGAAATTGTGAAAACTGTTTACATGGAGGTTTCGTGGATTATCCTGAAAGGCCCCGTTTCTGTTGAATGTTTATGTAAATCTTAAATGCTTGGACCTCGGTGAAAACTGTTAAGAGTTTTCAGAGTCTGATATCTCAAGACTTGGTCACTCAAGATAAAACTGTCTGCGTGGCCGCAGAACAAACATTTGAACTGGACCAGTTTCAAGGTTAAAGTAACCTTCTTGTTAGTCGAAATGGATTTGGCAAGTTACTGTTTTCATTTTCTTTATTTTTCATTTTGATGCAGTGTTAGAAATGAAAGGTGTGGTTTTAAGAAGAGGCAACACAGACACCAGAACTATTTGCAAAACGACAGATGCCCCAAAAGGTGTTCGGCAAACTTTTCGTATTAGTGTCCGACCAGACAGCTGCTGGATCACAAAACTAACTGAAGGTACAAGCAATCTTCACAAGCTGAATTATAAAAAAAATATTTAAAAAATTATAATTTTTGATCTTAGAGTGGACCAATCAGAAAAAGCCTGTCTGATACCCCTGTGTGGGGACAAAACATGCCTTTTTGATCTATAGAAACTCTGAAGAAAAATATTATACAAGAACGTAATCAACCTGAAATATCAATGATTCAGTAAAAAACAAAACATGAATCACATAATAAATCAAAAAGGGAAATGGTGATCATTAAGACTAGAAAAGAGATAGATAGATACTAGAAAAATACTTAAAACTATTCATTAGCGCCATCAAATTCAAAGTTTGCACCCAAACAGAACTGAAAATCAGACTGAAGTATTGAATTCAGTCTGCCTTCTGCTAAATAGCTCCTTCGTCTGTAATAGTCAGTTTGATCAAACTTTATCTCCTGCATAATGAAGGAATTTGCCTTGTTAAGCTGGACAACATTCAACACACTAATAATAAAACCATCATAATTTACACACCAAGATAAGCAGAAATAATGACCGTTTATGTCCAAGAGGTTTGCAAATCATAACCAAAACAATCTAAACACGCTGAAATATGCAAAATACCTTAAAAAATAATTACCAGTGACAGCCTGTTGGGGACCTTAAAGTGCTAGAGGTTTATTGTTAAAGAGTCGAATAGCCTCAGGGAATGTACTTCCCTTAAGCTCTCAGATTTAAAACAGAGTTGTCTGTTCTTTTTCCCAGGATATATCTTCAAACAGAAGCTGTTCTGTGAGTCGTCTACAACAACGAGCCAGGCTTTCAAACCTGAAGAGACTGTAGCCATTAGTCAGACTACCAAACAGTGATCAATTTAGCACAATTTGCATTACAAATGATCTGCAAAACTTCAATGAAGCTTTTATTTATAACGCTGACCGACTTGAGCCTCGGCAAAAAATATCATCTCTGATATCAAAAACACAGTTACTAAATGTTTGCGGGTTGCAGTCAAAGGTTGAAGCACGAACAAATTCAAACTTTTTCTCACGTTTAAATGGTTTTCACAGCAGCTTTAGGAGGCAGTTTCTGCACCACCTCTCTTTTCCAATGACCTTCCTGCTATATGCTGATGCAGGTCACCGACATGAAACACGTCCTTGACAGGTGATTTCAGCTGTGATTGTAGAGTCAAACATTTTAAACCTATTCAAACAGTGACATACAGGAATAAAACTGAGAATTTTGTATGGTCCAGGCAGATGGCCGCCCACCTAGGGCCAGGTTCTGCCCGAGGTTTCTTCCCGTTAAAGGGGAGTTTTTCCTCGCCGCTGTCGCCAAGTGCTTGCTCCTGTG
>JAPXVT010000007.1:5115746-5126132 GCA_029823135.1 Acanthurus reversus | reverse complement strand
TGCGCATCACATGTTAACACAACCAGCTCCAAACAAAAACAGAAAGGAAAGAAAGACAAAACCCGTGTCCGTAACAGCAGTGTAAGCATTTAGAGGCAGGGCAGGAGCTAAAACAGAGCGTCTCAGTTAGAGGCAAAAATCCTGGAAAAAACAGGGCTGCTGCAGTCAGCTGTATGAAAAAACAGATTAGTTTTTTGAGCATCAATGCATGTAAACCTGCTGTAATAGTAACCAAGAACAAAATATGAACTTGAAAAAATTAGCATAATATGGCCTCTTTAAGGACTCATCCTCTGGGGACTAAGCATATATATCTGTACAACTTCTGATGGCAACCCATCCAAAAGGTTCAGAGTTATCTCAGTCTGGAGAATACATAATACACAAACCAAAAGACAGACAGGCTAACTTAGCCATGCAGCTAATATGGTTAAAAAGGCAATTCAAGTTATACTAAAGAAGACGATGATGCCCAAATATTAGATTTGCTTGAGGCAGGATGTCAAAGGATGTTGAGAGTGCAGAGCTGCATCTTTCCAGACAAGCTGTTGAAGCTGACCTAAATTAAGTGAGTAAATTGTAGATTAGCTTATGATGGTGCTGGGATGGATGGGCTGCATGGACGGAGAGGGACACTCAGCTGTGTAGATAATGAAAATTGGCAGTTTCATGAAATTTGATGTGGAATAGAAAAAGTGCTCCAACACTGTTGGAGTTGAGAAGCTCGTAAGTGCCTGTGGGGGTCGCTAGCTAACCAGCAGACACTTGGAGACCCTGCTAACAGTCATGCAGCCAATGCAGCAGACGAATTCAGCAACAATAGCAGCATAAAGGCAAGTGCACAACTAATGATCATTATATAACTGGATCATTGAATTATATGTCCTGCATATCTAGATTTAATTATGCAGCTATTGCCAGGGGATACATTTTCAATTTTTTATCTAACTTTAACACAAACGAAAATAACATCAGTCAGTTGAGTCAGTTTAGGCTATTTTAACTTTTAACCACTTTTTGCTTTTATTTATTTTTAAATTATTGCTTGTTATTATTACTTGTTTCAATATGTTTTTCTATGCACAAACAAGGTGAAAAAGAACAGTTTCTGGTCAAAATAAATAATGAGCCCATCGATGTACTTGACGATGTCAAGTATGTTGGAATCATCTTAGACTCGCACTTAAGATTTGACAAACAAGTGAATTATATCTGCAAAAAAGTTAAATCCAGTTTCAACTGTTTCAGAATCATCAAAAGATATTTTTTATTGAACACAGCCCAGCTCCATATGCATGCCATGATATTTATATTTTTCACATCTATCATACTTCATTACTTCCTAGTCGCAAGCCTCACAAGCATCCTTAAAACCGATCATATCACTTTAACCAGACAAAAAAACAATAAGACGGCACCATTGTTGCATCTGAGAAAAACGTAACCAGCTTTGACAGTTGCAATAGCTATTGCAATCTACAACTGATTTTAAAATGTTTGTGTGGTCTAGCCCCTTCTCTGTTTGATGAATTTGTTTCAAGACAGCAGGATTCTAGTAGTCAACACACGGGCCTCGGTTAATGACAAATATCGCGTTCCAATACGCAAAACCTCATTTGGACAAACAGTCTTCTCTGTTATAGGAGCAAAACTTTGAAACTGTTTGCCGACCGAGCTAAAACAGGAACACAACTTACTGTAATGTTTAAACATATTACATCCTGGCTGGAAGAGAAACAACGTTGTTCCCACATCTTAAACATGAGCATACACGTCAGTAGACCATTTACTGTATATAGCCCTTGATTTTTGTTCTTGTATTTTTATCAGCCCCGCCTTTATAACGGCCTTGTATTTGTAACTGTACTGTATTTTTTGGTGGTTTTTTTTTCTTTTCTTATTTCTAACTTACTTTTGAAAGCCTAAATGTTATGGAACCAATGTTAATGTATGTCCTTAATCAATAAAATACTCATTACAAATGCAGATGCGATGGACACAGTTGCAGTTTTGGTTGTGATGCACAATGAAAATAAAGAGTCTATTCTATTCTGTTCTATTCTATAACAGCAATTTGTATTATGTTGCCATCTTTGCAGCTGAACATGGTCTTTGTTTATGTACAGCAACCTTTGAGTGCAGACAATCCCTTCAAGACATAAACTCTCAAAGGAATACACAGTAACTGAGGATTTCTTTTTCTGAGAAAAAAAACCCTGAACATTCTGTGCACCAAAGTTTCATATTGATACTGATTCCTCTCCAGTCACACACTGCTACTCTGTGTGGATACTAAGTCACAAAGCAGTAGTTGAATAATTTCCTGTGCATTGCAACATAACGGGTTCTTTTACCGAGAACAGGTTTCATGTTTTAACGGTTACCTTGAATTTCACAGAAGCTTTCAAAATGATAGTGAATCCTCAAAAGGCATGTGATGGATTGTTTTATGCTGCTTAGGCAAGCGCTGCACTGCCTGCACCACTGCAGAGGAAAAGCTTTATACTGAATCCTTTGAGGACACGCTGTGTAAACGCTGTTGTTCAAAATCAGAGTTGTTGACACACTGACCAGGGGCAGGAGAGGGTGATAATAATATGTCTAATTGCTGTTAATTAAAGCAGAAAATTAGAACATCAACATCTTTTATCCAGTGGGACTCAAGCACCAAAACATTCAGATTAAAAATATATGTATACACTTTAATAATCTTTCCTAATCGGCCACTTATTTCCAGTGCAATCAGTTTTAGAGGCTTGAAATATTCTAACTTCAGGCACTGAAACATTCCCATTTTTCTGAGAACTACCTTAAATAACGTGCTAGTTTCCCAGCTCTAAATAGTGTTTCTTTAAAACATCTGAAAGGTTTTTAGTTGTTCATCTTGTGGGTTACATGTTGTTTTGCAAACAGACTGTTCACCTTAAAAAATTCATCTTAATTTTACGGTTAAAAACTTGCACTTGTGGTTGCCAGAATTTTACCGTATAAATACAGCAGAACTTCTTCTATCTTTACAATAAAAGGATATCAGTACTGTTGATTTTATGGTTAATATCTGAGTTTGATTTCAAAATTTATCAGACATTTACATGTTTTTCACAAAGGAGAAAAAAAAGCTCTCTTGCCATATAATACACATGATTTCTATGTTAATTTTATGGCAAAACAGCATAATTTTAAATGGCAAGAACTTGTATTTGTATGGCAAAATATTGTTGTCAGTGGCAGTTAGAAACAACTTCCTTGTGTTATTGTTGTTGTTGTTACATGTTAAGTAATATATTGATATCATAATTAGAAGGGCTGACAAATAATCCAAACTGTAATACACTGATAGGGGAAGCATTTAGTGACAAAAACTTATCAATATTTAAGAAATTTCTGTGATCTCCCTGAGGCAGATAAATCTGTTTACATGATTAGCAGCAGACTAAACCCAACAAGGATTATCAAATCAGAAATATATGCAAACAAACTATGAAGAAGATGTAAAAGTTTGTATGAAGTGACTTAACTGATTTAAAGTTATTGATTGTAAAGGTACTATGCTGCCCTCTGGTGGCTGCATCAAAGACAAGAACCACAGTGTGACTTTTGTTTGTTGGGGCCAAAAAGTTATGGAGGATTTAACTTGCCTAAACGATTACAAATCAAACGAAGAAAAAAAAAAGGGTAATACAATTCACATTATGTGTCATTCATATGTTTTTCATTTTTTGTGCACATTTACTGTGTCATAAATTAATAAAGGATGGAAGGACAACTCATTCAATTTGTTTTTAATAACCGATTTATTTATTTATTCCCCCCCCCATTGCGATATGACTTTCCCATGGCACAGGAATGGACTGTGTTGCTAGAAGTTGTACAGTCAGAAACCTATAGAGATCCACTTGGCACAATCCTTGGTGAAGGTTGCCACTGACGGTTAATTAATGTTAGCTAACTTTAGCTTAAATAAACACTGAATAGTTTCATGGAACAGGGTGTGGTAATGCTTACAGTCTGATGTTTGAGGACTGATGGTGAACTGTGACTGTCATTTGCTTAAACAATCCGACAAAGTGCTAAATTTCAGAAAAATCACCATAAGGTGAGATGTGATGCGAGTGTGCTAACACTAATTAGATGACAAGACTTCGCCAGAGGAACCGTGGAAGTGTCTGTGCAGCTTCCTGACAATCATCCAAATGGAACCAAACGCACAGTCTATCTGCAGCAGACAGCTCAGAGGAAACCGTCATGTAAAAGTCTGTCTGTCATGGCTGTCGTCACGGTTAGGAACATGCTGCCTGATACTTTTTCTGATTCACTAAGCTGACCTCCTGTCGACTCCAGAACACAGGAATGCAATACAGCAATGATCATTTAACATTTTTGGATCAAATGGATCTCATTCAACTGTCAGATAAAAATAGACTTTTCCAATGATTTTAGGGAAGAAAAATGATTTTTGGGCTCCTTTGTGTTACATGATAATTCTGCAAAATGCAACAGGCTGTCTGTGCAGCCACTGTCTCAGAATCACTCCATAACTGTGTTCATCTGTGGGGTTTGCTTGCACCTCCTCATGAAATGAGTTTACTGCATGACAAGGGCAGTGCTTCAAATTTCATTTCACAGGTCTGTCCTATCTTACATTACATCTTACATTACTTTACACTTTGTTTTCAGTGTTGTGGTTTGATTTTAATGTGGAAATTCACATCATGACTAAAAACAATTCATTTATTTGTTAGAGACAAATAGATGCAAAATTTCGTTTCAGTTTGTTTTATCATTTAATTAGACTTTTTTTTTTATTATGGCACTTACAGTTTCCCATAGTTCATGCTCAACACAAATGAGTAATAATTCAGAAAATAAAATATTAACAGCACTGCAATGTAAGAGTGAATTTGAATTTGAAACATAAGGCAGCAGGAAAGCCACTGACATTGTTTCATGGTGTTTTTTTCATCCGCGGTTTGTTTTACAGTGTGTAAAACATCCATGATAAATGTCTGACAATCTGCACTCGGCTTAAACCTCACATGAAACGAATGACGTCAAACACATGCGACGCATTTTACCACGTGGGGACTTTTTTTTGCAGCGGTAGCAAAACATCCGCATTGACGCTGGCCAGTCTGTCAGTGAGCAGGAAAAAAACTTTTTTGTTTCTTTTTACCATTTAAAGAATCTCAAGAAAGATCCGGAGAGCTTCAACATCAGAGTTACTTTTTCCAGACCATGCCACACGACCCCGACCCTCCTCCGGCGAAAAGATTCAAGCCGGGGTCCGTTTTTTTCCGTCTCGATAAGAATAAGCCTGGAATGCTGCTGCCGAGAAAGGGAAATGCGACCACCTCCATAGACGTCCAGAGGAAACAGCTTCCCATCTACCAGGCCAAACCTCAGCTGCTGAACCAGCTGCGGCAGCTTCACAGCGCTGTTCTGATCGGTGAGGGGCTCCGAGCCGCGGTTAGCTGCAGCTGCTGCGGCGGCTGGCAGAGGAACCATAGCACCTCTGTAATGTTGAGTAACTCATTTAAACAGAGGTGGGCAGAGTAGCCACAACTGTACTCAAGTAAGAGTATTGTAACTTTAGAATCATGTGACTCAAGTAGAAGTAAAAAGTAATCCCCCAGATAATTACTTGAGAAAGAGTGAGAAAGTATTTACTGAAATTTTACTCAAGTATCGAGTAACTGCTGAGTAACTTTGGTTTGTTGTTTCAATAATCAGAGAGTGAACGTAATGGAATAGACAAAATATAAAATATCAATGTGCAAATGCAGATACTGCCAAACAACATCCTTCACTTCAGCTAAAATAACACATATATCAGGGCCCGACAGATATGGGAAAATCAGATATCAGATATATCGAAAGATATTTTATAAATAATATTCTGATTGTGGTTGCTAATAATGTGTGACAAATTTATGTAGTGGGGGCCAGATATCTAACAAACTTTATGCTAAACGTCAGTGCACTGAACAGTAAACACTTCACTTAATACCAACTAAATACTGGACCGCCCCCTGTTGGACAAAATATGTGATTACACCATTTTAAATTGCTAGTCCAAGTATTTTTTTTCAGTCTTAAAAACAATTTTAAAATTGGTACTTTATGGAGAACATATATGCCTATACCAATATATTAGTAATAGGCTAATATCAACCACAAATAAATATATATATATAACCTAGTAGCAAAAATTAAGACAAATTCAATCACAAACAACACTACATAGGACAATATGTGTGTGTGTAACCGGCGGTTATTAATAGCCAGTTCAGACTACAGGATTTTGGCCTGATCTTGCTGTCTGCGACAGTTTTTGGAGATCGTGGGCAAAAAGCCCCAGATTGTTCAATGACACAAGGACACAATCATGAGCTCGCTGACAACGTGACGGAGAGTCTCAGAATATCAAGCACGCCAAATATCTTTTACTGATGGCCTGACCTGCATAATGGCCCGCGGGCAGGAGCTAAAAAAAAGGCTGATGTTCACCTGACAGACGTGATTGGCGTCAAAATTCACACACCAGCACGTATCAGTATCAACTAACGTGCCACACATAGCCTGTCAAATAAACAGTGTTTTAGGGTTCTAGTGGTTTTATTTGTAGGCTTCTAAACCGCCGTGAAACTATCAGCAAATATTGATTTATTTCTCTGATTTATGGGCTTTCTTGTTAACACCGCTCTCTCTCGTCATTGTCGTTCAAGCAGCACTGCTCTCTCTCTCTCTGAATAAAAAATGAGTAAAAATAAAAGTAACAAGTGGAATGTAGCCCAATGTAACAAAGTAAAAGTCATGTTTCTCAACAAATATACTCAAGTAAAAGTAAAAAGTATGTCACATTAAAACTACTCTTACAAGCATAATTTATCCAAAAGTCCCTTAAGTAACGTGTTACTACCCACCTCTGCTTTTAAATTTGTACATTTAAACAAATCTCTTTTTGATTTGCAGCAGAAAGTCATTTTTAAGTGACTGTTGTGGCCTAGATCATTTTTCCACTATTTAATTGAGTGGTGGTGTCACATCAAACTGCGGTTGACATTCCGCTCAGACATGGTCACTTGCACTTTACTGGTTCGTACCTCTAACCTCTAACTTGATCCGCTCTCTCTCATCCTTCAGGGGAGACCGGCTCTGGGAAGACCACTCAGATCCCCCAGTATCTGTACGAGGCCGGCATCGGACGGCAGGGCGTCATCGCCATCACACAGCCTCGCCGGGTTGCTGCGATCTCACTGGCTGGAAGGGTGGCAGAGGAGAAGAGGACCCAGCTTGGCAAACTGGTAAGCATGACAGCCGTTATTTGGACTGATATTGAGACTGCCGTATGATTTTGGATATTTGAGGGAATGGTAATATTTACGTTATTATTTTCATTTTCATTAAAATCATATTCAAATGATAATGGTGCGTTTGCAGGGATCTGTACCAAACAAAGATTTTTTTAAAGTCTGTAGAATATGATATGTCGGCCAGGACAACTGCAGCAGCACAAGATTTGAATTAAACGGTATTTTGACGCACACATTTCTCCTCCAACAAATATGATTTAAAAATTGCAATAGTCCGTATTGCAATTTCAATTAATAAACTGTGCAGCCCTAATACCCGATTAGTCTATTCCTCTAATATAAAATAGAATAGAATCAAAAGGTCCTTTGGAGTTTTCATGAAAATAAACAAAATCTATGTTAATTACATTCACTGTTATCTGGTAAAGCTCATTGTTGTCATCCTTGAGGAAAAAACAAACACAAAAAACACATTTCTGTTCTTTTGGAAGTTTTGCTCAGCTAATTTTTTTTTAAAGTTTAAGCATTTTTTTCCATCCTTCGCTTACCACACACACCACCTGTAGGTTAATGTAAAGGTTTTAACTGGGGGTGTCAGACTCATGTTAGTCCGGGGGCCTCATGCAGCCCAGCTTCACCTCAGCAGGAAAAGGCCAAATCACCATAACATGATAAATAACAACATCTCCACAGACTCGCCGTCTACGTTTAAGTTTGCATTCTTTCAGCACAGAAACGTGCTGCATCACACCGAGCAAGCAAGTTTCCCCTTTTCCTCTGCGGAAAGAAAAGAAGTCCATTTTTCTTGGAAAACAAAACACTCTGTACTCACTTTTATCCTTAAAGAAAACAACATTTTCCACCGGCAGTTCCTGTTTAAAACATTCAACTAGCTTGATGTGCTGTTTTGAAATGAAGCCTGCAAGTCAGTGCACAGGGGTGAGGGGTTTCCAGCACTCCTAATAGGACAGCTCACCCTAGTGGACAGACAGAAGAAGTGCACTTCATTGTGAAATAGGATTTTTTTTTTTCCCCTCAATATTCACATTTTTCAAAATCATCCAAAAGGGCCGGACCAGACTTCCAGGTGGGCTGGAAACGGCCTGTGGGCCATATGTTTGACACCCCTGTGTTAACCCGTTGGCACAAAAGCGCATTGCATGACCTGATGTTTGTACGTCCACACGCGTCCTCCTGCAGGTGGATAAGAGGCAGCACGGCGGCTTAGCGGTTAGCACTGTTGCCTCACCGCGAGAAGGTTCTGGGTGCGAATCTCTTCTTCCTGTGTGGAGTTTGCATGTTCTACCCGTGTCTGTGTTGGTTTTCCTCAGGTGCCCCCCCCATCAAAGACATGTATGTTAGGGTTAATACTCGCGTCAGTGTCCCTGACCAAGGCACTGGCAAAAGATCTGGAAATGGTCCCTGGGTGCTGTCCTGCAGCAGCTCACTGCTCCTAGTGTTCGTAATTAAGGTTAACTATGAATAGGATGAGTCAGATGCCGAGGATTAATATCCCCAAAGGGGATTAATGAAGTTTACCTCTGGAAGACAAACAAAAGTGGATCCCATTCTTAAAAAACAAACAAACAAAACAAAAACAGCTGCCTTTGATTACCAGAGGTAAAAAACAGTGCAGGGATTCTTTTCATCCGTAGTTTTGTAATAACATTCTCGTAATGCGTCATTTTAATGTACGCTATTAAAAAGCTTATCACAGCATCATACAGACATGATGTGCATTGTTTAAATTTGTATTCTCATGTTACAGAAGTTTGACTTGATATAACAGTATCAGTATTTCAGCAGTTAAAGTCTTTCTGGGCTGTTTATAGTAAATAAACAAACTTCTTCTCAGGTTGGCTACACAGTGCGCTTTGAGGATGTCACCTGCTCTGAGACGAAGCTGAAGTTCATGACGGACGGCATGCTCCTGCGAGAGGCTATCGGAGACCCCTTACTGCTGCGCTACACCGTGGTGGTCCTGGATGAAGCTCATGAGCGCACCGTGCACACCGATGTGCTGTTCGGTGTGGTGAAGACTGCTCAGCGCAGGCGCCGAGAACTCAATAAGATTCCCCTGAAGGTAAGAGTCAGACATTAACCTCTCATAGAAAACACTGAGATGAAAGTCTGCTCATTTAAATTTTCTGCCTCTGCTGTGTTGATGTGTTGAAGCATCTCCTTATCTTATCCTTATCCCAAAGTGCAGCTTCTCTCCTTTGTGTCACCTGCTCAGGTCATCGTGATGTCAGCCACCATGGATGTGGATTTGTTCTCTGAGTACTTCAACAAGTCACCTGTGCTCTACCTGGAGGGCAGGCAGCATCCCATTCAGATCTACTACACCAAGCAGCCCCAGTCAGACTATCTGCAGGCTGCACTTGTTTCTATCTTCCAGATCCATCAGGTAGTCTTCAATATTCACCCTAAACAGAGAAAATTTATATGTATTCATTGCTGGACTGAGTTATCAATATCTTGTTTTCTCCAATTTATTGTATTTTTTATGTGGACGATTTATATCTGTTTATCATTCTTGCAAAATTAGCTATATTTTCAAATTAAATCAAAATCGCCATAAAGCTCAGTTTCCTTTAGTATTGTAGGAAGCACAAATCTTTACATAAGCAGTTCTCCTGTGTGCATGTTCATGCACTGCGATGATTCCACTTGACACTGGAACAAAACACACTCCCTTTGTTTGTGCACAGGAGGCACCTCCGTCCCATGATATCTTAGTCTTCATGACGGGTCAGGAGGAGATCGAGGCTCTGGCGAGGACATGCCGGGACATCGCCAAGCATCTGCCTGACGGCTGTGGTCCCATGGTCGTCGTCCCTCTGTACGCGTCGCTGCCTCCGGCACAGCAACTCAGGGTCTTCCAGGCCGCTCCAAAGGTGAATATAGCAGTAAACATGACAGAGGAAAAGAGTTCAAAAGGACACATTTGTGTTCATTGCAGCAGTGTTTTTGTTTAAGACATTTCTGCAAATATTTTAGAACTACTGCCATTTTTAAAGCAGGAGTGTCTTGTTTCCTCCTTGCTATTATTAAAATATATGTGTCAGATCGG
>JAPXVT010000007.1:5033130-5044133 GCA_029823135.1 Acanthurus reversus | reverse complement strand
AAGAACGACTCAACCAGCATGAAATGTTGGAGAGCTCTTGAACTCTAGTTGCTCTCAAATGTAAAAAGCAATCCATTGTGTTTGCCAAGTTATTAAACTTCGACAACAAATATTACCACCTTGTGCTTCACATTCTGATCTGCATTGCAAAGACTCTCCCTTTAAGTGGGGAAGAGTGAACTAATCAGGTCCTAAGTACAATTTAGAAGTACTTTTACTTCACTTGAGTGAACTGTTTTTCAGTTGACCATGGCCTCCTCTAGAGATGTGCTATAGAAGGAGAGCCTGACCTTTACTCAAACAAAAAAGGCAAAGGGCCTGTTGGTGCTCAGTTTGGGTCGAGTGAATGACACAGCCAAACCGCCTGGCACACTGGCAACTTTTTTGTCCCTTTCCCCTGTAGGACATGTCCATTTGAGGGCTGGAGGCCTAAAAAGATACGATGCAGCCTGAGAAACGCAGGCATGAAGCACACAAATACAGAACCGGGATGGATGAATTAGAGATGTTCCAGTACCATTTTTTCCTTCCTGATTCTGATTCCGATACCCAAACTTAAGGATACCGAGTACTGATCCATTACCAGCGCATATGAAACAATTCCTTACACATCTCCTTTGACTTTCCATTGAAATATATTGCTGAATGCAGATATCTTGCTAGCTCTGTCGGCTGTTTTTGCTCTTCTTCTTTGCTCTTAAAATTTGCAGTTGATGGTGGCAGCATAGTGCCACTTCCTGAGTACTGTTTTAGAGCAGCAAAGAAAAATTGATTTCAGGTATGTTACATCAGTCAGAGCTAACTGAGCTATTGGGAAGTAGCTGGGTACCATTTTGCAGCTAATAAATAGCATGGAATCTGATGGGTTCACGGACTGGCATTGTCACCAACACCGATACCAGCACTTTTGGTGGTATCAGCAGCATTTCCTGCTACTGGAATCCGTATTGGAACAACTCTAGGACGGACACGTAGGACCAGAGTTTGAATGTCTCAGGATGTGTCCTCCTCTGCACATCTGAATCCGACTCTTATCTGTATTCCATCCTTAAACCTCCACCCTCATTGATTAACCCCACAGTATAGGGTGTAAAGGAGTTAGCTGTCAGGGGAAATTTCATGCCCAATGCCTTTTCCATTAGGGAGAAACAGGAGAATCTACCTCCTTGAGGCCTGCAGCTAAAAGTTGTGGACCATGAATCCCATAGATTCTTTTATGACTCACATTATGAATCAGTAAGTGTGTGAGGTCAGGCAGCTCACTGCAGATAGACAGAAAGCAATTCAAAGTTCTATATTCAACCCATCTGCAACTCAATAACAACTACAGAGTTCAAGGAGTTCAAGCACTTAAGCACTGGATGCTGGCCTTCAAGCTTTGACAGCTGTGCAGTTGTTTAAAGGTTTGAGTTTGTGAGGATGTTAGCCCTTTACTTAGCAACAAACGATTATCAACAGACAGGGAAATGTGGGAAATGAATGGGATTAAAAGTACTTTTGGTAGCCTTAGAATCTGACACTGAGTGTCTATTTATGTGTGGCTCTGATTGGCTGGTTATAAGCCTGTCTTCTTGCATCACTGCCAGTTCATTATCAGCTGCTTGCTTTCTTGCACAGAATTCGATGGGGAGTTCTGTACCATTCTCTTGTCTGCACCATTATGAAGCTAAAGCCAGCAGCTTATCTTAACACAAGGATTGGAAGTAGCAGAAACAATCTTGGCTGCATCTTACAGTTAAATTGTGCACTTACCAGCTTTTATGAAGCCCACTAATTACCATGTGAGATGTTTTTGTTTAATCCATCCAAAAGCCACAACATAAATATGACCATTTATCCTTTTTAGGCGTGTTATGTCAGGCTATTTCTTGGCTGTGACACGTTGCTAAGAAACCAGCAGAGATTACAAGAAGTTTCTTCCTGGAGCTAAGAATAGAGGCAACATAACCCACCGTAAAATGGCGCCTAGTTTATACCTTTCTTTTTCTTTTGGTGGCGTGAGACAAAAAAGGGTTAACTATTGAGCTTCAGAAGTGCTGATAGGTGTAGGTAGGTATTAACTTTCTGCCAAAATTGAGTAAGGGTATCACCCAAAATGTCCCACTAAAGCCTAATTTATGCTAGCCTTGCCCTAAACCAGAGACTCCGCCCACTCCACTGAGTGGACTTGATTCTGTTGTTCTGGCATTGCCTCCACTTTGAGCAATTTCTACAGGGAGGAGATTAGATTTTCTGTAACCCTTATCATTGGGCGTTTCCTTTCGAAATTAATCCGCACAGACAGTCATTACATTGCTAGGAGGCGTCTCGCCCACTGTAGAGTGAGTGTGCAAAGAAATCTGGCTAAGCGAAACAACTGAAATCCAAAAAATGTCTTATTTGATCTACATTGTGTTGTGATTGAGACTCTGACCCACCACACATTGTGGAAAGAGACAAACTTTTTTCGCTTTAAATCACATCATATTATCACCGTCATTAGGCGGGACAGTGAGACCTACAGCTGTGCTTCCTGCCTCTCACTGCTGACGACATACCAGGACAGAACGCCCCCCTGCCAAACCCCTGCAGGAGCTGACGTGAAGGGACATTGGTTTAAACAGACGTGCCGTGTCTACTTTTCCACGTATAAATTCAGCGTTATTTTAAAACGCTTCTCAAAGACACCACATACAACCACATTACGGGTTTTGGTCCTGTAACGTGGCTTTGTCGATTGAAATATTGGATATTTGAAGTCAGACAACTTTGTCCCACTCATTGCTTGGATAATTGCCTTTTCAACCGGCAGAATCACAGTTTCATGCCAGACCAAGAGAGTCAGGGTCTGAGCCCAGGCTAGATTTATGCTTCTGTGTTGAATCTATGGTGGAGCCTCCACGTTGGTGCATTCCTTACACCGTAGCCTGCACTGTGGCCTACGCTGCAGTTTGCTGTGCATCTCCCCAGAAATGTAACTGCACGTCGCAGGGATGTGGACCGCAACAACTGTGATTGGTCGACTTGGTAGAGACTCGCATTTCCACAATTCTCCCTCCCTCCTTCAAAGGTTTCAGTGATTGTACAGTCCATCTCCTCTGACGTCTTTTCTCCCTTTACCGTCGCAATTCCTGATATAAAAGTATCTAGTATTCAGTGTTTATCAGCTCCAACTCCAACACGATCTACTCAGCAGCACTTGCCATAGTTTATGGTAACGAAGAACATATCCGGGAGCACAGCAGCATTTGACTGCAGAGTAACATATCAACGCGCTGGTATAAATGCTGTCAGCGGTGCCGGCCTCTTGTCTTACAGCATACCCTCCTCATGCAGCCAACGCAAAAGGATAAATCAGGCTTCATGCTGAAAGTGCTTTTTGCTTTCTCCCTTAATCTACAAGGCTAAGGAAAACACCACATTTTAGGTTAAAGGCATCATCATTTTGTGGATTGGGTAACTACAAAAAGCAGCCTACTTCTCACAGTAAGAGTAACTACAGCAAGTTGATGTCCTCTGCTTGTAAGTTCTCTCTCAAATACAAACAGCCGTTGTCTCAAAACACAAGTGAAATAGGCTTGAAAATAGACAAAAACTCATTAAACAAGAACTTTATGTAAAGAAAATGAGTGCTGAGAGAACGTCCTGATCTGCATTGTGCTATGGCTCCACAGTGAAGGGGCAGAAATGACCGGAGCGAACCCCCTGTGATGCTGGATTGGAAATGAGGCCCAAGTGAACATATGAGAGAAATATGAGAGAAGGAATGATCTGGATTTAAACAGCAGCCTGGACGTAGTGCATACGCCACCACACCCAAATAAAAAGAAAAAGAAAACATGAGTCTGTTTATAAGAAAGATGAGAAAAAGTAACTTCGACATTTATACTAAAGAAAACAACTAACAACTGACTTTAAATTTTTCCATTTTGCACATTTTAAAATCAAAAATTCCATTAAAATCAACAAAATGACTGTAAAATTTTAGCCTTATGTTCTTAAGAACAAAAAATAACATTTTAGAAAACTTAACGCAGATTTTTTTGTATTCCTTTTTTTATTTTCTCATTAAAATTTAAACTGATTAACTGTGCACTGACACCCAAAGCTCTTTTCACACTAGTTTCTTACTAATGGCAGAAAATCTTATTAATGTATAGTGTGTACTGTGTATTCTATCTTGAAGACTCTTCATGTAGAGCCTCTGCTTCATGTCTGAGATGCTGAAATGCTGATTGGGGCAAATTTTCTAAGCAAGCCAGAAGAGGAGAGACCGAGGCTCAGCAGGGACTTAGGCCAGAGAGCTGGGCAGGAAACAGATGGCACTGGTGTGGGGAGTGGGGGAGGACGGTGCACACATAGACGCCGTGCCTGGCCAGAGGACATTACAGCAAGCCTGGGAACACTCATCCTCTGTCCCCTGCCTCCCAGGGGATTAATAAGCCCATCATGGCTGCTGCCCATATGGGGAACCACAGAAGGGATGCAACACTGAGGGGCTGATATTGTAGCTGTTTAGCCATTTTGTCTGTTCATGCCTCAGTTTGGCTCAGTAATGTTTAGAGACCATGTTATTGTAGCCGATGTTGCAATCCAGTCTGCTTCAATTCGTCTAGTAACGGAGGGCAGAGGAGGAGAGGCGGGTTAAGCTGAGGGATCTGACTTGGCCAACTGAGAGCACTTATAAAACTGCAGGTGTTCATCTTTTAGGTCATTCTTACTCCAGCAGAGCCAAACAGGTGGCTGAGCGTATGACTGTCACAAAACTACGACAGAGTCACCCCTGTCTGGTGTTTTCCTCCAACCTGGCTTCCACAGAATGACATTTACCCGCCACCTTGACTGAAATGGCTTTCTAACAAAGGCTGTGGCGTTCTCTGAGCTGCTGCTGTGTCAGTATCGACTTTGTCTGGAGCTGTATTGGTGTTGGTGACATTTCTTATATTCTCACATCACCTCCAGTGGGGCCGAGGGCTCTGTCTAACCTTTGAGGCGCCAAGTGGTGGCCCACTGGAAGAGCAGCAGCCAGCTCACCTGACCTTTATGCAAGCTTTATAAGTGCTTTCACAGTGCTCCCCCCACCCTCCCCCCACCCTCTCTTCAGCCAACTCAGTCTGCTGGCTCCTCTAAACTCTGGTATCTAGCGCTGACAAGCTGGATCTGCTGCTGTCCTCGGCTCCCCAGAGAGCTGGCCGGACTCTGCAGCCTGTCTCTAGGTATCAGCTTGCAGACAAGGATGGCAAAAGAGAGCAGACAGTGCAATCTGACTTCCAGATGGTGAAGATAGATAGTTTTACTGCAGATAGGCAGAGGACTCCTCTCTGTAGGGCTATGCTTCATATCACTGTTCCCCTGTGTTTCTTTCATGTTATAATCACCTGAAATCAGCCGTAAATTTAAAGGAGAAGTTTGGTCTTTTGCACATTAGGCCTTGTAATAAGGATTTTTCCGATCATATGCAGTGTTCATCATCACTTTTATGATGAACAGTGCAGTGCTGAGAGCTGCAGCTCATTGCTGACATCACCGCCAGCTTCCACAGTGGATTCAAAGATGACAACCTCACTGAGTGGTCAAGTAGTGTCTGCTGATGTTTAAAAACAGTATAGTATGCTTTGCATTGAGCTGTACTTGTGGAACTGTTTGCAGGCAGCCACCTCATAGCCGTTTGTAAACTTCCGCACAATTTTTCATAACAACACTCCTTGTCATAAAAGTCAGTTTCACGGCCTTCATCCTCCAACACAAACTCTTTCATATCCATTTTGCTAAAAGTGTAAAGTTAGGCTAACGTTATTTTTGCACAACACAGCTAGTGATCAACAGAAAACTACAAACTTTCCAAAACAATCCACCATCCGGTTTCCGGCGACAGAGGGATATCTAAACCTTTAGACGATGTCTATACAATTTAATGGACGTTCTAAAAAAGGTAAATAAAACTCGATGCAAAGCTTATTGTGCGATGATTTTTGTAACAGAGCATCAGCGGACGATGACCACTCGGTGAGTTTGTCGTCTTTGAATATGAGCATTTATCGTGTTTTTTGAAGGATTCTGGAAATGTCCCTTTGAATCCATTGTGGGAGCTAACAGTGACGTCAGCGATGAGCTCCAGCTCTCAGCACTGCACCGTTCATCATAAAAGTGATGCCGAACATTGAATATTATTGGAAAAATCCTTATTATAAGGCTTAATGTGCAAAAAAAACAAACCTCTCCTTTAAAGTAGGTAACCTCTGCTAACCAGCTGGCAAGCTAACGTTAGCTGTAGTGTGAGTGTTATTGAGATACAACTTGCAGCGGAGTTACAGCGGAGTAAACTGGTCCGTCTCAGCTCGAGCTTGAGCCGACTGACGGTGTTGTTTGCAGACATTCTGTTGTTGTCAGAGGCAAGTCAGAGTGTGAGGCCTGAACAGCTAATTAGCTCGTACGGACGTCACCTGGCGCTAAGAAGTGCAGCATAGACCGGCCAATCAAAACGGCACAGAGAGTTCATGTTTCCACGATAGCCTTGTCCCGATTGCAAAGAAAATATCATGGTTGAAACAGGGCTTATTGAAGACCGATTTAGCAGTGAGTGGTGTCATTTTTCAACCACTGTTACACTGTTTAATCAGGTTATACATCATTATGACAAAGTTAAGCCAAAAAAGTTGTCTTGTTTCACTTTAAAGCATTGTTATAAAATGTGAAAAGCAAACACCTGTCATAATGTAAATGTCTGCATGAGTCACAGTGTTTGTATCATCACAGTCTGAACAGTGTAACGTGCGTGCCATGGGGGCTCTTGTTGTTCAGTCGAAATGTCAGAGTATGCTTAAATAAAGGTGACCTTCCAGTCACCGCAGGTCCCTGAGCGGAATGAATCCAAAATCCACATAATAGTAACAGTCATGCAGCCTGCAACACAATGCACTTCTTACTGGTGGTAACAGCTTCATTAGGTCCTGATTGAATAATTAAAAGGCGTTATGATTTTGCTGAAAAAGTCCCATTTTCTAACCCCACTCCACTAAACATCCATTAAAACATGTTATTCAAATTACTTCCTTGGAGTAAAAGTTAGCTCGTTTTAGTCACTTTCTCTTATTGGTCGCTTTTCCTCAACGACCTGCTCAGTTCATGCTCAGAAATGATCCACAACTGCTCCAATTCCCAATCTGTGTATGAATATACAGACTGTTGTTTGCACAGAGGCTGGGGATTATAGCAGGATGCCTCCTCTGAAAGGTGCCTTAATCCTGCCCCCAGCTTGCAGATTAGAAGCTACTGCTTTTTGAAGATTTTACTCAATATCAGCGCATTCCCCAGGCATGTAAACACATTTCAACGCTGATAAGCCAAGAAACATTGCTGTGGACCCCCCCCCCTAAAAATACAGCCCTTGTGAGATCTTAGAGGCATTACCGTATTCATGTATGCATATGGGTATGATCTCTCAGGGCAGTGCGATGGAGCCTCCATTAATGCCGGAATGTCTGCCGCTTCATAGCCCACTAGCACATAGTTCTCTCCGACAGATGGCTGGAGGAGATGTGAAATCTGAGCAGGCAGAGAGAGGTGGGATGGCCATTGTGGCATTATGTTTTGCCTCATATGATCTCCCTCTGGCCATGAGCGCTTCACGCATGGTAGCCGCAGATTGAGATGTAAAAGCACAGAGTGAGGCTGGAGACAGCGGAGGAGGGAGGGGTGACCGATCTCACCTTGTCAGTTTAGGGGAAGCTGTGAAAACACATATTCAGTTCATCGCTCCAGCTGCAGGGTGGACGAGTGCGTACGTGTACAGACTCGTGCGCCTGATGCGTGCCTCTCTGCAGGGCAGCGAGGTGTGTGAGGAGCCGATGACAGATGGTCATCATCACTGTCAGCGACATTTCTCATTCACCTCTCTCATCTTCTGATGGAGGCCTGTTTTTCTCTGTGTGATCTTTTATTTTTCTTATGATATATGAGGACGGGCTTGAGGTCACAGAGGATCAGAGACGATAAGGGTGACCTGTCTGTTCCCTCAGTCCTCCATCAATCAACCAGCCAATCACTTTCTGTTTCATGGCCCCCTCTGTTTGACACTCTCTCCCAGTCTGTCTATCACTCAGTCCTCAATGGTTTCTGCTTTCAGTCAGATATCTGTGCCAGATTAATCTTGGTCATATCTGTGGTTGTCTGTTTGGTCTGCAGCTTTTTTCTGCACACACAGGCCCAGTATTAGGCTTCTGCATTTTTCAGTAGAAGCCATTACAGAGAAATTATTCCAGAACAGGACTTTTTGCATGTTGACCTTGATTCTGTGGAAGCTGTCCGTCCTCTAGCGTTATTTAGCCTCGTTTTCACTGAGCAGTACAGTTCGGTTTGGTATGGTATGGTACACAATTATTTGCGCTTCCACTGTCAAAAGGCTATCAAAGGGTACAAAATAATCATAACGTGCTGCACTTATCTTGGTCACCCTTTTGTTTGGGTACCAAGTGGTCCTAAAAAGCGTCAAAGAGGCTGGAGCTACTCACCCAGAAGTCCTGTCACTGCAAGCAGGCAAAAAGACATTTTTAAGTGTTGTCGTAGAACTGTTAGCATATCACTTCAGTAAGTTCTATTTGTTTGTTTATTTATTTATTTATGTATTTATTTATTTATTGGCAAGAATGTTACCATGTACATTTCAAGTATGTAGTCAATTTATCCGAATAACGCTTGTTTGTAATGTGTCACGTGGTTTTTGGACTTGCGAGGAGCTGCAGCTCACTGGTGAGACCTGCAGGTCTGCAGCTGCAGCCCTCCCGGCTCCTCACGCTGTCACCCTGGGGAGATAATTGACCGATGGTCTGTGTGAAGATTAAAAACTGGTCATAAAGTTTCTGTAGCATTTTAAAACATGAAACAAAAATGAGAAGATGCTTTGCTGCCTTTTCACATTGAACGTGGAACGTTTTCTTCATGTTGTTCAATGTATTAGTTACGCCATGAATTAATCAGTCCACCTTAAATGCCAATATGACAAGTTAAAGAGGTTTTAAGAGGATTTATTTGTCACACATACATATGTAAATGTACAGTAGTGAAATGTCTGAACATCAATCAGCATTCATTTGCTTTTGCCTTTCTTGCATGATGACATTCGCTTTACTAACGATTTGATACAAACACGCTTAAAATATGTATGAATTTCTACTGGTTTAAGCTGGTGAAATTTTTTTAACCTGAAGAAACGTGTTACCATGTGCTCCTGCAGAACAACACGTATGCATCTGGCATATGCCCCGCCCACCGAGTAGGGAAATGGTTGTCAATGGAAACACAAGCCAAATTTAGGGGTACCGTTCCGAAGAGTACTGCACCGTACCAATTCGAAGTGTACCGCTCAGTGAAAACCAGCCTCTTGTGTTTTCTTGCTATGAGGAGTGAGTCTTTATGGGGGACAGGCAGTGAATCTGTCAGCGGTTGTGGAAAGAAAAAAGACACCAGTTGAGGTCTCAAATATTGGCAAAAATGACAAAAGCTTCCCTAATCACTCTCCTGTGGGGCAGCTACAGAAAGCATTCCTGATCCGTCAGCAATCTGTGATGCTGTCCCCATGGATTCCTCCATCCCCCGTCTCCAGAAATACTGTGTGTACACAGTATGAATGCAGACAGGGAAGAAGGAGCGGTGCACAGTCATGTTTCTTCGCTGTGAATGAACTGCTCATACAAGGGCCAGAAGAGCACAAGGACAGACGACACAGTGTACTTCCTCGAAAAGCCTCTCCCAGTGACACTTGTTCTCTCTCATATCTGTGTCTGGTCTATTATTGTCAGCTGCAGGCAGGGCCTGAGTCTACATATCATAAGCCGACATCTCTAATTGGCCCACGCATGCAAATTATACCCATGTTTATTCTTATAGATGATCTCATCCACGTGCAGCCAGCCGTGAAATAGAAACCTTTACGCTCCCACGTCCAGCTGACCATCCCCAGAGATTTCAATGGACAGGTTACACCCAAGTGTGTATTGCCAGTATTTGACCAATGAGGCACTGAAGGACTGCCCCTAAAAAGAAGGAAAAATAACCCAAGGTACCAGCCCAGCATTTTTACCATCATCCTCAAACAGCAACAATCAAACAAATTATAGTTGCATCAAAATTCAAGCAGTCGCCTCATGATTTCAAGAGGCGCACAGAGCAGAACAGCCTTTAATGGACTGACATTTTGCCCTGTGTCTTTTTTTTCTCCCCTTGAAGATGGAATGAAGCCTGTGTGCTTGATTTATAAAGGCGCTACTGTCCAAATTAATTTGAAATGGAATGTCGAGGTTGCCTTGGAGACACGCTGAGGCAGAAGCCAGCCATTGTAACTCACCTGAGCTGTCGCAGGAAAGGCCGCCTCTGCATTTTACGAAATGAAATAGTCATTTCATTATAGTTTGCAGTGAAGAGGGCGAATAATAAAGGGAAATAGTTAGGATTTGTCATTTCCATTGATTTCTCAAGGCCATGTGTATTTGCAGCCCCGGCTTTATTTTGTAACAGAACACTCGGCGTCACTTGGTCACAAAACACAGAAAATCACTAAAAACTTATTTTTTCAATCAGCTTCTTTCAACATGTGATGGTTCCACATAAATACAATCAACCAAAGCTTTTATTATTTCACAGAGGAGATTTCTGTTTGTCTCTGCTTTTCTTTCTGTTTGCCTTTCAGGTTTGAAGAACGCAGGACTTCAAACTTAACTTTGAATCATAATTTAATGAGAGTTAATGTATTGTATGGCAAATAAGGGGCACATCTTACAATTCTTAAAATTATTAATTAATCTTACCATTATTTTCTTAACTGCTTAATGTTTCTAATTGGTCCATCTGTCTGTAAAACATCTAGAAACAGTGTAAAATGTGCATCACAATGTCACAGAGTCCAAGATAATAATAATACACTAAAAGGAACAACACATTCTCTCACTTTATTAGAGCTGCAACTAACAGTTATTGTCATTATCGATTAATCTGGTGATTATTTTTACAATTAATCGTTTATTCCATGA
>JAPXVT010000007.1:4582498-4594249 GCA_029823135.1 Acanthurus reversus | reverse complement strand
AATGAAAAATGTCACCCTCGTGGGGACACTAGACTGAGTCAGGAGAGCCTATGGTCAGTAGGCTATGATTCATCGTGTGGCAACCAACAATGTCTGCAACATTTTGAGCCAATCCATTCAGTAGATGTGTAGATGTTTTACAGGATAGATAACTTAACCTTGATGCTAGATAAACAGTTCAGAGAATCTCTTAAGTCACATGCGTTCATCCTCTTGGGGCCATGAATGTCTTTAAAAAATGTTTAATGCCATGCTTCTCAGAGATGTCTCAGTCTGGACCAAAGTAATGGACCATCCAATTTACCGATCCAATTCCATCTAAACAGCCATACTGCAAGCATGACTAGTAAATATCATAAAATAGCAGTAGGTAGTCGTGACACTAAACGATTGACAGGTAAATTTGTACCAGTGAAACTGTTTGATATCATTGTCTAGTGCTGTACAACACAGGTTAAGTGCACAGACCTACTGTATCTAGATAGCACTCAGGGATCCTTTGCATTTTAACATTGCCCAATCAACATTATGCTTATATTGGGAACGCTCTACTTTTATTACCTGCAGTGTTTCTTCAAGAGAAAGTGTTGCTCGTAAAGTTACCAGGTGGCTCAGGAAGAGCGCAGCTGTTGGTTTGTCTTCTCATTTCTTTGTGATCAGACATGGCCAAGCTTTACACAGTTTATAATCTCTCTTTAATATGTCTGTGGTGCAGCTGAGTCAGCAGTTTGTCTTTTGCGTCACTGTCTGTATAATTTAGTATCCCCGTCCTCTGTTGCTTCAGTAGGCCACAGCCTTGTCAGTCTTCTCCTGCATTGGATGGCTTCAACATTGTGCTTTATTTTCACCTCAATCATAATTTTTTTGGGTCTAACTATGGAAAAAAAAAACCCCTCCAGTTACTGTTCTCAATATGTCATGTTTATCTCCCTGCGATATGATGTCTGCTCCAAATGGAGCTATAAAAGGCCTAATTGAATTGGTTAAGATTTTTCCGTGACTCATTTTCTATTATACCCACGAGCTAAGTGAATCAGGGGTTTGAGTGCCGCCAAAAGCTTTTTGGGGACGTGCCTCAGGCTCTAAAGCATGGTGCAACCTCTTTGGTACCTGTGATGGTCGGGGCCTCACCACTCTGCCTGTGCCAAGGCAGTAACACTTGTAGACATGTGACACAGTCAGTTATGACACTTAGGACAGGGGTTCCCGAACTTTTCAGCCAGCGACCCCAAAATAACAGTGCCAGAGACTGGGGACCCCCATCGACCCTGGAGGGGGCATATAACATGGTGCACAGGCACGGACACCCACTATTAGGCCTGTGCACACAGGCATCAATACAACACAAAAGGGCAATAGCCTAACAGCCACATTATTATTTTAAAGTAATTTAAGACATAATTATATCATTATGTAATGTAAGTGGGTTAAATATGCAATTTTAAATTATTTTAAAAATTTATTTATTTTTTGGAAGGCATCCTGTGACCCCCCCCTCTCGCTGTCTTGCGACCCCACAGGGGGTCCCATCCCCCACTTTTGGTACCACTGACTCAGGAGACTGTGACGACCACAGTGTCCTGTTAGAGGTCAAATTCAACTATATGGCACAAAGCAGCTTATATAGTAGCTTATATTTTGGCTGACAAATAAAATATTTAAAAAAAAAGAGGATAACTTGCATTTTTCGCTGTTTGTCAGTATCTGTCACCTTAAATGTTTGTGCTTTCCTGCACAAAAGTTGTGTTTGTAGAGGAACTAGTATGTCCAAACATGTCTGTGTAGAGACATTTGTTTACCTTGCTGTACCACTTAAACTTTGAGTGTTTCAGATGAATTCTCTTTGCCAGAAAACACTGCCAATGCCTAACTGGCTCAGATGTAGGAGCAGAGCCCAGTTATTAGACTAAAATGGGAGAGATCATTTAGAACACAGTAGTCTATGAAATATTAACATTGTCGGAAAGAGGACAGGGAGAGAGAAGAGTGCATCTGAAAAGATTCGTCATACTCTGCCATCTTTTAATCTTGACCCATTACTTTGCCTAATTTAGCTCTCAGAAGAAAGTTGCCTCTGATTTGATTGTTTCTCGTTTCATAGAGCTTTTTATTCTTTCCTGTCCTTCCATCCTCTGTTTCCATCCATGCTTCTCCTTTTCATACTAGCTGACTCCTCATTTGGTGTCATTCTTTATATTTCACATAAATAAATAAATAAATTTAAGACAATAACTGGATTTAAAAGCAAACGTACAGTAGAGGCACATGCTTGTTTGCCACATATTTAGAAGGTCACCTCTGCATCACGTAGGACTTCTCTAATCTGCATAACTCTAGGACAAAGCCCCGGTGAGATTAAGTAAATAATCTGGTGAGTAAAGACATCAAATTGTTTCCAAAAGATTTAGAGAGTAAGAGACTGTGCCTCGAAAAAGAGGTTGATGTATCTATGGCAACCAGACAGTTATTCATTAAGACTGTGCTTGTGTCCTTTTCAGTCGCTCTACTTTTCCCACCTGCCTGTTTCTTTCTTTTATCCATTCACACACATGCACACGTCGCTGGGAAATTAAAAGCTTATTCTAGTGCGTTTAAAGTGAGCCCTCCTCATACACACCATTAGTCTGCTGTGTCAGGCCTGTCTAGTCAGCTGCTAGCTGATACTATAACTTGTAAGTCAATACATGTCAGGAAAACGTTACATGCGTTATCCACTGTGACACTAATATCTGAGAGGTACATTGAAGCGTATGTGTGCATGCGCGCATGCCTCTCAGCTCCAGCTTTTTGATTGCTGGTTGGACAAAAGTGGGGGAGGGTGCGGAGGCTCACAGCAGTGACGAAGCAAAAACGTGGCGGGCACAGGACAAGCTGTGCTCCATCCTTGTGAGTCTGTTGGAAGTGAGAGCATTTCTCTTTTCCTTTTAATCTTCTGTAAGCTGATTGTCCGCCTGGTTGTGGACACACTGCAACGGACAAAAAAATCAGAAAACAGATGTGCCTCGCTGCCTCTGTGTGTTTGCGAATGTAATGACAGAGTTTTAAGCCCTGTTTTGATCAATCTTGCTCGGCCATGCAAAGAGACATAAAAAAAGTATTTAGATTGTCTGCAGGATACATTTTATTTGCACAGTGCTATGCTTATGTCTGTGCTTTAAAGCCGCACAGCTCAGTCTATATTTACTGGCCTTGACATTTTCTGTCTCTTTGTGTCACTGTCATAGCAGAATTTTAGTATTTTTATCCTAATGTTTATAAAATTTAGCACTAAAAGCACCAGTGCATGTGTGTATAGCCTGTGTCATGGATTTATGGAGCAATGCAACATCTACACAACTTCTAGTCAGCATCTTTATGCCTTTCAAGTACACTGTGTTCCAGCAAGCCTCTCAGAGGAGTGCAATGTCAGAGCTGCTCCATAAGAGAATTAAGAGTAAATGGTGCCAACTATCTATCAGCTATTGCAGCACAAGACCTATAGCAACCAAGGGAGTGGATGGATTATTGACATAGCGTGTGTGCGCGTGCATGTGTGTGTGTGTGTGTCTGTATGTATGTGTGTGAGGGTGTGTGAAGATTGAATTCACGTTCCTTTGAACTGATTAGCATTGAATTTTCTCAGGGGAGGCTCCGTAACATTAGCTTCTCCAGTAATTTATGACCGCTGTCTGGCAGGCCTCGGCAAACTTTATTCCCTTAAAAAAAAAAAAAAAAATTAAAAAAAAGGAAACGTGTCTGTGTCAGTCTGGTGGTTTAGACTGCCCAGCAACAGTGTGTGAGATCAGCTTGTAATAACCTGACCATCGCAGGAGACCTCTGACTGATGGCCACCGTCATGGTCCACTCATTCTCAGGTGAAAAAAGGGTAATGGTTGATGCACAGCAGTCTTGACACCGAAGACAGACTCAGGTCAAAGGTCAAGAGATTAGTGGGGTTGCATTGCAGGGGGATTTGAAGTTCAGACACGTCTATCAGTTTGAAGTTGAGGCTCTGTTGACTGGAGTGTAGGGCTGCATGATATGAGAAAAACTTGAGATTTGTGATTATGTTGTTTTGCGATTATAGCATGACTTGCGATAAATAAATATTAAAGTTAACATTTTTAATGTCTCTCTGCTATATTTGAGCTGCTAACAGACTTCAGACAGTGAATAGCCTTCAGTCAGTGTGTTGCGCAGCACAAGTGCAGATCTGCGCTGTCAAACCAATTTTAACTTTAGCGCAGCTCTGCGTCGTAACTGGCAGCAAGCGCGGCACACGCTGCGTCCTTTCTGAAAGCCTCTAACAGACGCATTGACCAGCAGCTCATGGCAGAGGCAGGAGATGACAACGTAACCTGGTTGAGGGCTAGCTGCAGTAGTCAATGTTCATGGTGTTACATGGTGGTGCGGCTTACACCGCTTACATTACTTGCCTACCGGCCCCACTGTCATTTTGCCTTTTGAAAAGCAATGCTGTTGGACAGATGGACAGACTCTACAATTAATGTTACATCCTGCTGCAGGCCTCTTTAGCCATATCGGTACAGCAGCAGCAGCGAGGCCAGAAGCTGAGTCACAGGACAGAGTTGCTGAAGATACAGTGACATTTTATTCATAATATGACGAGTAAGGAGATTTAACCGGCAGGATGATGGCTAAGGATTAGTTTTCAAAGCGAAACACAAGAAGCATGTACTTCACAATATTTCAGATGCTAAAATGGAAATTAAAAACTTGAATGAAAGAGAAGGAGTTTGTTAGCTCACCTGTCGCCTGCGAATCTTCATCTAACAGCTTCTTCTTGTTCCAGTGTTTTCACAGACGGTATCTAACTGCTCCCAGACATTATTTAAAAATGATTCGCTGTCAACAAATGCTAAAAGTGACTTTTGCTTTGCTCTACAAACATTTTTTTGATGATGGATAGTGGTCAGCCAGCCAAGTTAACTGAACACGTTGTTGTATTTCCTGTGACTACTTCAAAATGAAAGTTGACTTGCGTTTCACAGGTTCACTTGTTCTTATGCTGCATTTATCATGTTACATTTATTTGACATTTCAGTTATTTATAATTTAGATGGAAGTTACAAGCAGCTGGGTAAGAAAAAAGTGTTTCATGTGAACCTTTGAGTTGTAAAAAAAACACAATAATTTCCACTTGGTGAAGCACTGCATATTGGGAACAAATGGTAAGAAACATTGTTTCGACGTCATCATTGCTGGCATTTCCATTTAAAGGAAATTCAGTCTTAACAGTAATATATTCAAGTTTTCAATGCACCTTATGTAAGTGTGGTTTCTTGTTATTTATCACTACAAATAGGGAACACAATAAAGTTAGTTAATTTAGGCTGTTTATCTGGTATAACAGCAGAGCTAACCACCTTTCAGTCTGTGTGCTGTGATAACAAAGCAATGAGAGGTTTTTCTGTTCTTCCTATTCTGCTGACATTATGTGAATGCAACATTATGCTAGACAGAAACTTTCACTTCACTTTCACCTTGAGTGTGTCTTACACAGAGATGGAAACTTATCTTAAGCACCAACATAAAGGCATTATCTTAAGGAAATGAGGCCCACATTAACATCAGACAGCACTTAATGTTGGACCATCTGTCAAGGAGTGTACACATTTCAGTTTGGCACAGTCTTGACACTCACCTCCATGGCTGCCATGAGCAAACACTGTTGACTAACTCTGGATTCACACCAATAGCTTCAAATATGCCTGTGGGCGCTCAGGTCGCCGACATCGCACACCCTGCGCTGCCAGCCCCTACAGCAGTCACTGGCCGGGCAGACATCACGTTCAGCTGTGATCATCAGTACTGATTTATTTTAACTACTGTATTCATTGTGAAAAGCAATATGTGTACTTCTTGATTCATTCAGCTTAACTGGCACATGATCGGCATTCATTGCGTAGCATGTCCCGGTTGGTTAAACAGTGATGCATCTTACAGAACTGATCAGAAAGAACTGACGTTTGCCATGAACTTATTTTGCTGTGGAAAGACAGTCACATGCCAATCTGCAATTGACTGCTGCTTTGCGTTGTTGCTGCTCATTTGCATAAATCTGAGCTCTGCACAGCTTCTAATTGACGCCAGTGGTCGCTCAGCTCGCTGGCATCACGCTGCTCGCTGCAGCCAAGGCCCCAGACGTCCTTCGTCATGAGCGTTCATTGAAAATGAATGACTACTGGCTGCCTTTGACGCTCATGAAGCTTAGGGTGTGAGCCCACGGTAAAACAGAATAAATTCTTTTTTGACCCGTGTGAAGTTAGAAGATGGCAGGGTCTCCTTGCTCTTTGCTGCCACGCCTACAAAAGAAAGAAAAAAAATGAAATGAAAGGGCATGTTTTTAGAGAGGCCCACTTGGGTGAGTCCTGCCCTGCCCCACACAGAGCACTAACGTCATTCATTGGTTAAGAAAGAGAATAAATAAAGGTGAACTTAGTCTATCTATAGCACTTAGTCTATTGAGCGTAGCAGATATGTGTCTTCCCCCTCCTATTCAGACAGATGTTCTTTCAACCTGAGTGGGCTCAACACAACTACATTTGTAACTAGGTCTGACGATGTTGGGCTAAAAACAGCGGCAGCCTTAATAAAAATCATTTAGCACGGTGGCCTATGCACTTACTTATTGTTAAAAGTCAATGATTAAAAGTGATATGGTGTCATTGTAATGTTTTATTCCTACAAACTGTTCTCTCAAACTTTAGATATGTTAAAAAAAAATAAAGGAATAAGCCGACCAGAATTAAGTTTCTGGTGGCAGCACAACACAGTGGAGAGAGGGGAAAAAAATCTGGTGGAGAGAAGCCTGAGAAGCCTGCCGAACTGTGGACATGACACCTGAGCGAAGAACTCATCTTTTTGTGTTTGTGTGTGTGTGTGTTTGGGGGGGGGTTAATTGCCCACTGTAAATGTGTAGAGATGCACAACCTATTGCATACGCAGGTGCAGTAAGGCTGTTCGCATACTGTTCTGTACTTGTTCAAGAAAAAAAACTTACTTATTACTGTCCCTGAAAAATAGCCCTAAAAGCTGATGAATGACACTTTAGTTATCATATTCCTGTGATCTCTGTGCCCTCGAGATCAAATGGTGACAAGGTGGGGACTTGTAGAGGAGGAGTTATCACTGTATGAACACTATTCCCATCTGTTACCAATGGGTGGTATGCTTATCATGTGGTTTAATCACCAGCTCGAACCTTTGGATGACAGTTGTAATGATTGTAAACATGGCAGGAGGTCTGCATGGTGAGGCATCAGGGGGTTTCCTGCTATCGTGTGTGACATTTTTTCTGTGTTGTTTGTTCTTGGACGCAAGTCTTTTATTAGCAAGAGACCAACCTGTCTCAGTAGATGTAGTCCACTGAGGGAAAAAAGGAGAGGAGACTACATTCTGGCTCCCTCTGGTTCCCCTTTAAGAGTCTATTGCTGCTTCATTATGGAACAGCATCACCATACAGCCATACTCAGATGAAGAAGCCAAATCCAGGAGAGAAGCAAAGGGAACAGCGTTCAGGCTGCCAGGAATCACACTGGGTCCATCCTACCACTCAGATGACTCAGTCTCTGCAGAAATAATAGAGAGGCTGGATGTGAAGGTGACATGCCTGCACAAGTCAAAGCAGATGATCATAACTTTGGATCATTGAAATAAAAAATCTGCTCCTTGTATGTGTAACTCAATGTTCCTGAAAACACAAAGACTCAAAACTGGGATACTAGCATACATGTAAATCCACTTTATGTGTGCGTCAATATGATTGTTTACAAATGGGTAAAAGAATATAGAGCAAGAGTGTTTTTTTCCGTTTGTTTTTTGACTGCTGTCTCCCTTCAGAATGACCTGCATGTTCAGAAAGTAGTTGCACAGTGTGAGAGGAGGGCAAAGACACTGCAGGCAAAGGACAGGGTCAACTGCCCTTTATGTTCCTCTTTCAGTCTCATCTCTTCTGCTTCTGAGGTGTTGCAGTTTTATTTAGCAAACCATCCATTATAACTAAATAAAACTGCATTTGGATATTTATTTACAACTGTGGAAATGTAACATTAGATTAAACATAATGATCCTCTTACGCAGTTGTAGAAACATTTGGTTCTTAGGTATCACAAGTAACCCCAGCAAGGATTCATTAGGACTTTGTACAATGTCACTCAATGTCAGTAGATGACTTATGAAAAGCAGGTGTGCAAGTATGTAAACTCTTTTACCAAGGGCCAGTAACTTTTTGTTTGCACAAGAGTGTAACACCCAGTTTCAAAGTCTACAGCTTGTTGGCATCTCATGCCAAGTACTTTATCTCTTCCACATGCAATAACTACCTGCACTGTGCCAAAGCAAACAGAGGATAAATATGTAAAAGTTTCATTTTTCATTCAGCATTATTATTAAACATTTAGGGGAAATTCTGTTTAGGATTGAGTGGTAAACATTTTAAAATAACAGGGGCGTGTGCACCCTATTTAAAGGTAATTTGGGATCTCTCATAGTCAATATTTAATCTCCTACGTGACTGCTTCGAGTAAGTTGGTGAGGATTGTGAAATTCCAGCTGGCATGCATCTTACATCAGAGGCAAATCACCCTGATAAGTGCTAAACACAAGAACACAGAGAATATTAACTCTGAGTTTGAAAGTGTGAAAGATTAATTTTGCAGTAACAGTTTTGGGGGTTTTTTTGGTCTGTTTTTTTTTTCCCGGTGTTCCACATTGGTATTTTTAAAGCAGAAATGTTTAAAAAAGGCGAGAATTTAAGTTTAAAACATAAAAAAGTAACTGTCATTGATAACGATATGCAAAGCTGTAACAGTTCTGATTGTATCTCAAAAACGTCTGTATTGCTTTGTAAAGATGTCTGCTTATGTTAGCATGCTAACAAGCTACAGTAGTCCGGGCTTGTCCTGTCTTGAGCTCAATTGCCTCCTTTACTCATCATTAGACACACCTTATTTGAACTTTCTAGAAACAAGAAGAAGAAGAGGGAAAGGTCTTTTTTTGTCACACATGCAGTTACACACAAATAGTGTAACATAGATTTGTCCTGCATGGTAGCACAGCGGCTTAGTGGTTATCGCTGTTGCCTCACAACTCGACACTGAGTTCGATACCTGGCTGGGGTACATCCTTTCTATGTGGAGTTTGCATGTTCTCCCCGTGTCTGTGTGGGTTCTCTCTGGGTACTCCGGCTTCCTCCCATAGTTCAAAGACATGCAGGTTAATTGGTGACTCTAAACTGCCTGTGGGCGTGAATGTGAGCATGAATTTTTGTTTGTCTATATATATCAGCCCTGTGATGAACTGCCAACTTGTCCAGGGTGAACCCTGCCCTCGCCCAGTGTTAGCTGAGATTGGCTCCAGCCCTCCAGCCCTCCAGCCGCCCCCCCCAACCCTGCAAAAGGATAAGCGGTTATGAAAATGAATGAGTAAATGAATGAGATTTGTCCTCTGCATTTGACCCACCCTAGTTCTAGGAGCAGTGCGTAACCAGTGCATGGCACCCACGAACCAACTCCAGCTGTCGAACAGTGCCGCAGTCAAAGGGCACCGTCAGGAGAACTATACCTATATGTACATGATTTTGGCGATGGGGGAAACTGGAGTACCCAGAGAAAACCCAGGCAAGCAAGGGGAGAACATGCAAACTCCACACAGAAAGGCCCTGCCCTAGCTGGGTATCAAACCCAGGACCTTCTTGATGTGGGGCGACAGTGCTATCCACTGAGCCACCATTCTGCCAAAAGGAATATTAAACTCACCACAGCCATCTTGGTTTTTATTTCCACTGTTCCAGCAATCACCAGCTCTGGTTTAGTTGACATGAATGGTGATTCACCAAGTTGGATGTGAAAATCCAGACTGATGCCTGATCATCCTCTCGCCCCTCTCCCGCTTCACGCCTCTCCTGTCCCCACATGCTGTGTCTTCTTGTAGAGTTTTGGTTGGACCCGACATAAATTACAGAGTATGACTATGTTCTGTAATCCCTGTCGTTGAACTGATCTCGGTTGTTCTTTGAGGTTGTGTTCGGACCCCGACCAGCTGTGTTTGATGGGACCTGTTGTGCCCAGTTTTGTTGCCTGTGGTGTAAACATCAACACTGTCTCAGTGTTCCGGTGCTCCCGGTCCAGGCAGAGTAGTCATGTAACAGGTCCTCTAGGTGCAAGGCTAATTTAGCTGTTGAGCTACAGCCAAAGAGAGCCACAGCAGAGTATAGTCAGCTTTAGTTAGTGGTTAATCTAAGGATATGCAGCCTTCTATCTTACACATTTTCCCTTTAAACCTTACTGGGTCAGGGGTATGTCTGTACTTCTTGTATTCTCATGTGGTGTTCCACCCAACTGTATCAATCTAAATGATAACAGAAGTATTTTTCTGACCACCTCTGCATTATGTCTTCGACAGGGTGAAGAAGGGCCTCCAAGTCTGGAGTACATCAAGGCCAAGGACCTGTTCCCCCAGAAGGAGCTGGTGAAGGAGGATGAAAGCCTTCAGGTGAGCTGCAACAGTTTTCATCAACCTCTGACAACTACTGATCTAGTGCACAACCTCCATCCTCGTCTGCTCTGATGAGTAGGAGCTGGTGAAAAGACCAAGTGCGGCTCTTCAGATTATGACCTCATGTTTAATGCTGGCTCCTGGTGCAGCAGCAGAGCACTCCTCTGAAACACAAACTGATGAAACCTGGGCTGCCACTGCGTAGAGAGTTATTGCCAAGATATATCTGCAAAAGCGACAGCTCAGCAGACTCGATGCCCAACACTTCAGACACTGCCATTCTTTGTCAGTGATCAACACAGGAAAATTTAATCAGGCAACATGGTGGATAACAATATATTTGCATTTGAATACAGTGGCTTGCTATGGTCGCGATAAATAAGGCATCGTACTTAAGAAGTAAGATTGTCTTCAGTATTTGTTTAGAAACAAGAATTTTTAATTTGGCACCCATGGACATCGAACAGGTAGTTAATTATATCACTTTGTCAAGGTTTCAAAGTTTGAATCATCTTGTCCTTCCTCTGATCAAAGTACATCAGCTAAATATAAACTCCTCCAGTCCAAATGAATTGAGTATTGGCTCAGTGTCATCTCAACAATGACTCTCACAGTGAACTGGACTTACCTTTCAATGCTCAGCCTGTTTATATTTAAGTAAGATTTTGTGTCTAGAGATGTATCTTTATTATGGAGCTGTGTCCCACATGGTTCCACCAAAAAACAGGGCAGCTTTAAAGCCTTTCAGTCACTTGAGTGAGAGGGATTTCTAAGTCTGTTTCACAAAGAAAACGCCAGTAGCAAAATTGTGATGAGCAAAGTGTGCTGTGCCCTCTGTGACGTTGAGTTTGTGCTCTTTGGTTGTCTGGTGGTTAATGGAGCTGAGCATCATGTGTCTGGAGAAGTGGACAAAGGGAAGGTGGAGAGGTTTGCCCAGCCTGGGGTCACTATCTGTTTCTGTATTTACAGTTTTCAATTAAAGCTTGTTTCCACTTGGGTTGTAGTGAACTGAAAAGGAATATCAACTAGGGCTGTGATAAAAAATGGAAACGGCCACATTGCAAAATTTATTTTCATGATATCTGTATCGTATTATGACCCATGTATCATGATATGTATTGTATTGTGAAGTCTTTGCCAAATCCTAACCTTGAAGTTCAATGACACAAACTGACACTGATGCACTTTATTTTCATACTTTTAATTTCAGTGTGTCCACTGTTAGCGTGTCCAGTTAAAGTGCAAGAGTGCACT
>JAPXVT010000007.1:4444671-4459446 GCA_029823135.1 Acanthurus reversus | reverse complement strand
CTCTTTACTTGCCCTATTTTACAAAAAAAAGAAAAAAAAAAAAAGTATATATATATAAGTATATTTGCAAGGTAGTCTCAGGTTTCTGCTAAAGCTACTGCTTTCCACATGATCTTCTTTTTTATTTCTTAACATAAAATAGCCAAAGTAACTCCACTGGGTCTCTGGTTTAATTGTCATTTATTAAATAAGAAAACTTAGAACTAGTTCAGATATGGTCTGTTGTTACACAACTAAATCCTTCAAATGTTTCACGATTAAATCTTTAAATGAAGGGATTCCTTGCCTGTGAGAGGGTTCAATATGACTGTCTGCAGGTTATTTATCTATTTTTGCAGAAAGCCGCACGCGTCTCCCATGAAAAAAAAAAAAAATCAGCGAGCCTACTGAGCCGAAGCGTTGAATTGCTGCCGGCATGCATGAGACATGCGTCTGATGTGCTTCTCCCACGTGCTGTGTGGCTGCTGTAATCTGTTTTAATGGAGCCAAAACAATAAGCAGACATGCTGCCAACGCAGATGTGACGCAGATGCAGGATGAATGTCTATAAAGTTTCCAACAAATAAAATATGATGTTTTCCAATCTGGATCCAAATGGCAGAAAGACTGACCAACACTGCTATCCACAGCTGCTAGCATGGCTGAAAACAGCAGAACAATGGGTTGAAATGTGAGTTCAGGCAAACAATGATCAGGAATGAGAGGACAAACATGAAACACCACGCAAAGCAAGCCCTGATAGTCAGAGGTGCATGCATTTACCTGGAAAGTTCATAAGAAGCTGCAAATTTTGTTAGACAGTCCTGATTTATACACCAAATGGAAAAGTTCCAAGAGGAGAAGACAACTGAGGATCAAATTCACTAAGAAGACTAACGAAGGAAAAGGAGAGTAAACCAGCAGACCTAAAGAGAGGAAATAAAATCACTGTGCACAAAAGTAAACAAGCTATGTTGACTGTAAATGATCCAGCAACAAATTGTACTTACCAACACATCGAGTCCCTGACTTGAAACTTGAATATTTTGCAATCAGTCCGTAACGTTGCAAGAAGCCTTTGAAAGGAATCCTTTAAAAAAGAAATGATTAGTTGGGCAAAATCAAAAAGAAACAAACCAACACACTGAGAGTTAACAAAGGAAAAATGTTTCACCTTATTGGAAATCCAGCAGCACTAATATGAATCGTCTCCACAATCCCACAGGCCTCCAACTGCATGATAACCTGACAGCAGAAAGGAAATATCCATTAAAAACTTTCCCGTTGTCGTCTTGTGTTTGTCATTGTGGTGCTGCTTAACGAGAGAAGAATATTAAATGTGTGTGTGGAACATCTACCTCCTCCTTTTTGAAGGTCAGCGGCTTGCATTCTGGGTTCGGTTTGATGCAGCGGGTGTAGTGAGGAGTTGTGCTGTGCAGGATTTTCATCAGGCTCTCCAGAGAGTTCTGCAAGCAGACATCAGGCGTTTTCAGATCCAACAGTTAGAGGAACTTTTTGAGAGGAACTGTCCACTGAGGAGTTCCTGGGGAACTAAACACCTTTAAGGGCTTTTTATCTGTTGGCAAATAGGAACCCCCTATGTAAGCTACGTAAACTGGCCAGCAGTTGGTACACTAGCGTCACTTCTACGTGACTTACAACGCAGCTTCACAACAACAAATGAAAGCTAACGTTACTGCATTACCGCTCCTGTATGTGGTGACAGCATACCATGAATCTCGTACTGAACGCCATTAAATCTCAGAGGAGAAACAACAACAAAGAAAACAGCGATCTTGTTGCGAGCTCTGGTTCGAAGTTTGTGTCATCTTGTTAATACAGCCGTCGGGGTTTTGAAAACGGCAGTTGCTGGTGCTGGCTCCTGAGTTCAGCCAACCAACGTGCACTTACTTCACTATTGTTCCTCATTTGTGGCAAAAGTACCTACTCAGGAGTTGGAGCTAAAAAAGTTCCTCAAAACGTATTTCTAAGAACTGTAATAGTTCACGGTTCCTGCAGTGCGGATGCAGTAAACCAGGAGGTTCTTAGAACTAAGTTCCTAGAACTGTGAAATCGTTCCTGCAGTCCGAAAACGCCTATTAACACCATCGGTGCCGTGACTCGCCCTCACATGAGGAACTCCACTGGCCCATGCAGGCTTTCGTTGGTTCCCACCTTGAACTTGGAGACCACGGTGACTTTACTGAGCCCCTTGGTGGTCGAGTTCTCGGTTTCCTTGTCAGTGAAGATCTGGTGAAGCAGGGGGTTTTCAGACTTCTGAAGCAGGCTGATGAGCTCTGGTGGCACCGGGTCCTAAACACAAAATCCATGAGAGATGACTGGGTGGGTCTGTGGTAAACTCACACAACGCTTTTTAAAAGCTTTTGTTACACACCTTGTTCTTTTCCACCATGCCCTCTATCTGGTAGCTGACTCTGCCAGCGTAATGGGCCACAGTGAAGTGGGACTCCTTGCTGAATTTGTCAAAGCTGATGTTGGCGTTATCGCTGAGCTCCTTCTCCAAACGAATCCGAAATGTCTTCGCATCCGAGGCTCGATTAAGACGACTCTCCTACAGGACAGGAATGTATAAACATGGAAACATCCTCTTACTCTAAATACATAAATTTAACAAATGCTGTTGTTCATTATTCACTGAAAATATATTTATGTTTGATGTGAAGACAAAACAAGACTTTAGTCTTTACTCTTTAGTATTTTATTCTAGAGGGCATAAATACAGATAGGTAGGGAAACAGAAACTGTGGAATGAAAAGTTAAAAAACAATAAATGCTTTGAGGACAGAAAGTGAGTAGATTACCTCATTGAGGAGAGAAAACACACTGACAGGGCTTCCCTCTATGAGATCCAAACAGCTCTGGTTGTCTTGGTATTTGACAAAAGACCACTGCAGCCCCTCTGACACATATTCCTCCTGAGAGAAACAGTGGTGAGCATAAATATTCAAGTACAAAACCCACAGTGTTGAGGGTAACATGATACAAAAGTAACGTGTTACAGTAATATATTACTTTTAGGCAGTAACAGAGTAATATCAAACGTTTCTAATAAATTTCAGTAATATTTTTACAGTTACTGTGTCCTCTAACGTGTTACTACCTGAAATAAAGTGTTCATTGATGTTTTTGCCGAATGTTTGTTTGGAAATTTGCTGCAACATTCTCAGAGATGTGCAGATCGTCTTTGATATCATCAAAGCGACACCCATGCGAATAAATTAATTTCTTTGATTTAGTGTGTGGATCTGCATTTCACAGCATCTTACTGTGAGCTGTTGCTTCTTAAATTATGTCGAGCAGCTCCAGCTTACAAGGTAATTTCTTTATATTTATGAAGTGTTGTATAGATGTATGAGTGCATTTTCTATCAGTTTACGTTCAAGATTAACGAGGCTGCTTGCAGTAATGTTCATGCGCACAGTAATATCATAGCAGCAAAACTGAAAACTACCTGTAGTCATTAAACTTGACAGGACAGAAGAAATTCTCCAGGTGAAACAGAACAAAACTTTTAGCTTTGAAACATTTCTGTGAGCTTTTGGATGCCTGGAAGAACATCAGATCCAAACCGATCATGTCACCAAGTCTGGGGATTTAAATAATCAAAGTTATAGCACTGTGTTATGTGTATCTACGCACTCTGTCTGCAGAGACTTTTATTTTTTCTGTGGCGGTGGGACTGCTCTACGTACTTAAGCCTAAAATATTTTCATATTTCGGACATTTTTCCTTCATATTTTTTGGCAAAGTCAAAAATGATCAAGGTGTGAACTCAAAGTGCTTGCGAACAGCACTGCTGTGTTAAAAGCGTGTAATAATCTTCCTCTCTGTTTTTAATGCTTGGTCATACTTCTGTGGTTATTTTAATGAAAGAAACACAAAATTGCTGTTATTAGTAACTTATTACTCTACACAAAAAGTAGTATTTCAGAGAAATTTATTACTTTCAAATTAAATTAACTAGTAATATCTATAATACTACATTTTGGAAGTAACTTGCCCAACACTGAAAATCCATTATCAGCAATCAAGAAAAAAAAAAGAAGTGCTTTTAGTTGATGCTGAAGACTTGAGGCCTGACATTCAGTCTGTTTGCTCCCCATCTGTGCGACCATGTGCAGCGTGTCGGAAACTTGAGTGTGATTTTAGATTCTGATCTTAATTTCCTGAAACACATCACAAACATTTCTAATACTGCCTTTTATCATCTTAGAAATATTTCGAAGGTTAGATGTTTACTGACTCAGTCAGACTCTGAAAAGCTGGTTCACGCTTTTATTTCCAGTATGATTAGTTTAATGCAATGCTCTCCTGCTGGACTGATGAAACAGATGCTAAATAAACTCCAGCTCATTCAGAATGTAGCAGCCAGATTTTTCAGAAGAAACAAAGCACATCTGAGCACATCACCCCTATTTTCTCATCCCTTCACCCTTCACTGAAAGAATCAACTTCAAAATACTTTTTATTAGTCTCAATGGCTGAGCTCTCTCAAACGTTTCGGACATTTCTACCAAATACTTGCCAGAAAGATCCCTTAGATAATCAAATAAAGGTCTCTTCAATTTACCCAGAATCAACTTTAAATCAGTTCATGGTGCTTTCTCTCATTATGGTTGGACTCTCTGGAAGTCTTCGCCACAAGAACTACGTTCTACTACGACTGTGTTTAGTTTTAGAAGCAAACTCAAGACATCTCTCATTTCACAAGCTTTTAGTTAGCATTGAAATCTTTCACCACCTTCTTATGCTTGATTTTATGGTGCGTGTGTGTTATCATAATACTATTTTATCTTTTGTCTTATATGATGTATTTTTGTTTTTATTTTGAAGCGCACTGAGTTTACGCCTGTATGAAATGTGCTATATAAATTGATTGAAGTACAGAAACGTGCTTTTTCTTTAAATGAAGACTGAAGACGCCTCCTGCAACTCTGAGGCCTCGACATCAACATAATAAGCAGATCACTGTCAGAGAACCAACAGCTCTTCTGAGGTCGGGAAAACTGATTAAGCTACCTGCTGAGCTCGGAGGTAATGAGCCACAAAGTGCTGCTGCAGTTTCTCATTGGCGTAGTTGATGCACAGCTGCTCCAGGTTGTTGATGTGGAAACACTCAAAGCCGTACACATCGAGAACTCCTGCAGATCGCAGAGAGCACAGAGAGGACTGAGTGAGCTTCTAGAAAACAGTGAGCCAAATAATTACAAACACTCAAAGGCCTGAAAGACAACAATGCTTTTACCGATGAAGTTGCACCACGTGGACTTGTCCGCACATATGCTGTTGTTGATGAATGTGACGAGCCACTCGAACAATCTGTTGGAAAAAGTGACACACTTACTACGAAAGATAAAGAGCTTATACACATACGACCCGTGATTAATATAAAGAGCTTATGCAAATAAACCGTGATTAACAGACACGTCTTCGTCGCTGCTTACTGTAAACAAAAAGAAAAGATGGTTTCACACTTCAAGTGTTTGTCAAAAACTAAGTCTTAGTCAGAGGACAGCTAGTCAAAGTTAATACACAAAGTGAGGCCGACTGATATGGGGTTTTGGGGTCGATGCCGATACCAATAACTTGGAATAAGAAAAATTCCGTTATCCAATAAAATTCGGTTGATATTGTACAGATATAATTTTGGCTGAATGTGGCTAGAAAATACTTGTGACAAAGACATGTAACGGAAGCAGGTTTATAAAATATCAGCACATATTGGTGAACCATATGCCGATACCAATAAATCTGCAATGGCCCAATATTGGCCGATAACACTGGTCAACTGATATATCAGTCGGGCCCGAACATGAAGTATTGCTGGACTACGATTTCAGTTAGAAAATGTGGCAAATTTGCTTCGGAGAAGTCAGTAGTTTCTATAATGTCGATTCCTGGGCATTAAATTCTCATCTGCATCCTCCACAGTTCATGAAGTAGCAGATCACATGATACAGTTAAGCTATTACAAAAAACATTTATGTTATAAAAGCAGTTGCAAGAACAGTACCTTACCCACCAATGAAAGATACTATATTTGAATTTTATCGATTTGTATGCCGCGACTGTTCTGTCAGACAGATTGTTATTCGAGGTGTTGGAAGTGCTCAGTTTCCCAGCCGTTCTGTCTCCTCCTCTGCTCTATGCCAGAATGTGTTTGGTTTTAAAGAATCCTCAGGGTTAAGCCCAATGCTTTGCAACTTCTACTGTGCCACTGGAATCAATGTCCAAATCAGAGAGGAAGGAGAAGTTACACTGGCTGCACTTAAAGAGGCAAAAGACCAACACAGAGCAACAAATGAAGCTTCTCTATGGTGTTTAAATCATATCAAAACCCACAGCCTTTAAAAAAAAAAAAAAAAAAAAAGGGGGAGCATTTCTGCTTAGTTTGTACAAATGCGTCCCTGCTAGTAGGGCTGGGCGATATGGCCAAAAATAAAAAGACATATTTTTTCACACCAAACTTGATTTTGGATTTTAATAGATTTTTTTTCCTTGTCAAAAACAAACTACAAATGACAAAGGAATTCTTCCAAAAAAGTTTCGCTTCTATTTTAACAATAAAAATTTACAAAAGTAAACTGAATTTCCCCTCCGGAATTAATTAAGAATCTGAATTTTCATTTTGGGATTAAAGTGCAAGCTGCAAACTTTTACATTTGCACTGAAGCCTGTAGTAATTAGACAAAACATGTTTACATGTAATTCTTCTATCATCATAAACCTAAACAAAGTAATTCTGAGGCTCCTGGAACCAAACACAAGCCTAAAAAGAGAAAATCCATTTTCATTACAAAAATGTATATATATTCCTAACTACCAGTTCAAATTAATTGATAAAATTGATTAATTGCTCAGCCCTACCTGCTGTGATGAGAGCCAGTTCGTCCTTCTGAGCTCACAGCTGATCAACACTCGCTTGTCAAACTGACTTTTGAGACCTAAAGGTGGGGACCATAGCTAATGTCTCCCCTCCTGTCCTCGTCTCTCATTAAATTTATAGTTTCCATAATATCAGAGTGTAGAGGTAAATAATGACCGCAGTGATAGCTTGTGTCATCCCCTCTGAGCCTGTAGCAGGAATGATTCGGCACTGAATAATTTTGAAAGCTGATGGGGAAATGCCTTTCAGTTGCCGTCCAACCAAACGAGTTCTTACATGACCGGCTCTTTGTACATAAAGTTACAACATTCTGACAGGGTGCTGTGATGTTTGATGATCAGATCATTCGGCTCTTTCTTACTGGGCGTAGATGACTTTGGCCAGGCAGTCTCTCCTCATGTTGCACTCTGTCTGGGAACAAGGCTTGAGCACACTCTGCTTCCCCGCCTTCAACATCCTCACTTTCAAACACGTCTGTAGCTCCTCAGCAGGGACGCACAGCAGCTCAGCAGTCCTCTGCACAAAGTCTGAACCACAGGAAGAAGTGAAAAGTTGTTACCAGTACAGAATATTTAAAGTTTGTTGACAGTTAGCTAGCAAGGTAAAGATTGGAATGAAGTCTTCAAACCAGCAGAAGGACACATGAAAGTTCAACCTGTACGAGATTTGTCAAAATAAATCTGCAGACTACCAGAGCATCAATAAAAGTTTACAGAATATCTTAAATAAAATCAAGTCAAATACCTTTGGACTGTTCGTGTAGGTTACAAGTTTGTGATTCATCTGAAGGAGAGGAGAAATTCACATTTCCCAACTGCAGAATCCCTGCTAAGATCTGTAAAAACATTTCAACATACAGGAAAGTTAAACAAGAAAGAAAGAATGATCAAAACCAAATGACACCTGATGATTGGCGCGTAGAACACACAGTTTATAACATTCAAATGTAGCTGGAAGCAAACAGAAGTGTATAAAAAGACAATGAATGACAATGTGGTAAAAAAAAATCAGCTGCAGTGTTATGAAATGTCTTCATAGGAGAAGTACTAAATGTTGACAAATATTGTTCATTAATAAACACTTCATCTGTCATTATATTGGCTTATAATTACTCACATTTAGACTGTGCCTTAGTATCCACTGTGCATAAATGCTAAACAAGTGAAGAATAACCAATAATGAAAACTTTACCCTGAATATCTGTTTCTGCCTCTCTGCATCAAGGCCCAGATGAACCATCGCCTCGACAGTCTCCTGGAAACAATCCTCTATAAAACATTACATGAGCAGCAGTTAGTTGAACCACAAAAACCACAAAAAATGATTAAAAAAATTTTTGTCTGAAACTGACCCTCAATTGTTTTTTCAAAATTTGGCAGCCACACAAAACTTTGGCCTTGCGGCATCTTCCACTCCTTTCTCTGCTCCTCTGTGGCTCCTTTCATCATCTGAAAAACAATTTGCTCTCAGCATTTACATCTGAATTACATATGAAGGTTTGGTAACACTTCATACACATTTACTATGATCTGCTTGCGTATTAGCATGCTTATTTGTAGCATAGTGGCACAAGGGCTGTGCTAAAAAATCAATACTGCAATATATCACAACATTTACTGCCATGATATCTGTATCATTCTGTGAAGTCTTTGCCAAAACCCAACCTTAAAGTTCACTGACACACAAGAACACTTATGCACTTTATTTTCATTCCACTCTTTCAGTGTGTCCAGTTAAAGTGCAAGAGGGCACTTAAATTTAATTTCTCATTTTGATGTTATGGCAGCTACATCAGTAATTTTCCAATTCCATTCAAATAAATTGGAAAGGAAAGTTTGAATTTAATTGTTGTGACCCTGCTCTCTTTATCATTGCCTGTTTCTATTGACAATAAGGATCATATATTCAACAAAACAACCACACGCAAACAAAGGAGTCATTAATACATATAAAACAACATCAGATCCAGGGGACCAGGAGGAAAATGTAACGTGGAACCATAGTGTGAAATTAATAATTCAACATCGACATGTTGTTTGCAGCCGAACGATAAACAACCCGTGCTTTCATGCAGCAGTTTTCACAGAGAGGCAGCGGTGGGCAGAATGTTATAGAATTGATAAATTTGTGATATGGACGACAAAGGAAATAGGTGATGCAGTGCCAGCAGAAACAAACAAGACTGACGGTGAGCAACCAAAAAGCCAGCCAAAAGGAAAATATGACCAAGATTATCTTGTTCTTGGATTCACAGTGGGGGTGGTGGAGGCAGAGGAGAGACCTGTGTGCAGCCACTAATGCACTGATGAGACTCACATATTTATCTTTCTGGACAAATACATTTGCTTTTTTTTTTTAACCCTTGCACAGACTGCAAAGTGAAGCAAATTGAATCAAAGTGAAAACACAATTGCACTTTAATGTTCTCTATTTTTGAACAGTGTTATTTGATGGTATAACTTGATTTAGAACTTGATGCTATTTCAGTAAATTTTAAACTCGGCCTTTTTTGTTACCATTGTGTTTGGGCGATGGGGGACAGGTGGGGCGTGAAAATCCGCCCTCCAAAGTGGAAAATGACAGAAAAAGTTTGAGAACCACTGAAGTGTTACCAAATGTTTTAATATTAAAGTAAAACACCACTTGAGCATATAATGAGGTTTACTGCAGCCCTGTTAACTCACCTGGTAAAAGATGTGGAAGTTCCTCTCATTGGCCGGCTGGCAGGCCACCCTGGTCTTCTCCAGTAAATACGTTTGCACTGACGCCCCCACCAACAGCTGACACCTTCATGTAAAAATAACATGCCGCACAGATTAAACTGGCCAACAACTTGGATTATAGTACATACATAAAGTGCGGTGGGATCAGTTGTAAGTACCTGTCTAGCTGGAGCTGGATGTACTTTCCGAAGCGACTGCTGTTGTTGTTCCGCAGCGTACAGGCATTGCCTGCATGGAGTGGAAAGTGTTAACTGAGGGACGTTCTACAGTCACGATTTCACATTAACGAAGCACCAGCACATTTCTCACCGAAAGCTTCCATGATGGGATTTGAGTCCAGCACCCTCCTCTCTATCCTCTCCACTGTGTCCTGACTCTTCTCCACTGAGGAAGAGGCAGCCACAGTGGCGTAGTATTTCATCAGGCATCGAGACGTCCATGTCTACAAAGAAACAAATTATTGGTGAATCAAAGATTGTTTCTACTAAGCCAGCAACCGAGATCAAAGGAAACACTTAGACATTTCGGGGCTGCAACTATCATTTTTTCCTACTGAAGCGTATTGCTGCCCGCCATAAAAATAAAAAAGGATCAGTACCACATTTTAACATGATAGGTTTATTGTTATAACAATATACTATTTACACAGTTAAAACACCGTCTTATCAGGTTATAACGTGATAATTTTTTGTTATAACATGATAATATATTGTTATAACAATAAATGTATCACGTTGTAACATGATAATTTATTGTTGTAACCAGAAAATATCATATTATAATGTGATAGGTTATAATATGTCATCATGTTATAACAAGACATTATCACATGATAATGTGCTAAATACATTGTTGTGACTAGAAATTATTACATTATAATGTAATAAAATATATTGTTTTAATAAGAAATTATGTTATAACATGATAGGTTTCGTGTTTTAACACTATAAATGTATATTGTTAAAACTATAAACGTTTCATGTTGTAATGTGACAAGTTTATTGTTATAACAATAAACCTATCATGTTAAAACATGGTACTGATCCCTTTTTTTTTTTTTTGGCGTGGCAGAAATACGCTTCCATATTTTCCTTACCAATTAATATTTAGACTATTTTATCATTGTTTAATTCTTAAAATGTCACAAGGAGCCAGTCTTATGTGTCATCTTCAAATTTTTGGTATCAAAACTTACAAGATATTCACAGCAGCAAATCCTCACATCAAGACAATTGCTCATCATGCCAACTCTCTTCCTTAAAGATTACTACTTTTTTTTTTTTAATTGACCTAATAATTAATAAGTCTATAAAATGGAAAACTGACAATAAACAACCATCAAATGTTAAATCGTCTCTTAAACTTGCTAATTTGGTCCAACCAAAACAAACACTAAGCAGTTATTAAAATCTTTATTATGTGAGAAAAGCAAAACATGCTGACGTTTCAGAAGCTGAAACCAGCAAAGTTTCTCTTTACTCTAAACAAACCTCCACTGTTACTGAACATGTAAAAAGACACATCTATGTCTATGGACCAAAGGAGTTTTTGTGCATCTAAAGCGGCAAATTAACTGATTTGAAAATATAGTGCAAACAGCTAAATGCATCCAAACTGCCTTCACAATCTTGCGCTGAGCAAAGAACAACAAATATATTAAACGCTTGTTTGCTGAACATGCATGATAATATTCAGGGCATGATTCACACAAAGACTTAAAAGTTTTGACACAAGCCAGATTACGAACATATAATCAGCTTAGTTCATATACAGCACACTGGCCAGTTACACAACTCTTACAGCTGAACCTGTAGCACAGAGGATGAAAAAAAAAACAGTCGATGGTTTGAACCCCTGGCTGAAGTATTAGCTTAAGTTTATTCTTTGAACGTAGCACTTTATGTGTGGCTTTACCTTTCCTGCACCGCTCTCACCGCTGACCACCAAGGATTGGTTCACTGGCTCCAGCACGCCCTGAACATTCCTGTAGGCTTCCTCTGCCACAATGAAGATGTGTGGTTTGAACTCCTGTTGACAAACATTTACAGGCCTGTTAAGATGCTGATCATTCCGGACTCGGAAACCATCCGTTCCTTTAAGAGGTTCCTGAGTTTAAATGAGTTTGACTTGAAAAAAGGGCGGAGACGAGGAAAAACAGGATTTATGTTTGATGTTTAAAACAGCATGATTGATGTTATGAGCAAAGTTGGTAAACATCAGACAGAGATACAGTCGACATCAAGGAAAACTTCACTTCCAATTTGCACTAAGGGGGAAAACAAACAATTCGCTGCAGTGCTGAGGAGTTGCTCGATGCCTTTCTGTACTGCGAGTAAATAAAAAAACTCAGAGTTTAAGTTTTAAAGTTTACCAAATCAAAATAGAGAACCAGAGAGGAGAAGCATGATCTTGGTCCCCTATAGAATCTGACCTCAAAACATGTTTATGTGTGTAGATGGCAGCGAATCATGATTACCAAGACTCAACAGCTAGCATAACAAATACAATGGTGGCTTCCTAACGTTAGCTCCCTCCAGTTAACTTACAGAATGTCCCACCATTTATTGCCATGTTTTACACTTTCTGACTGTAGGTTTATAAAATGAGGATGTACATTATCTGGACTACACACCCTCGCTGTTACCTGAAAGAACAACATGGTCTGAGCTGCACAGAGTTTACAGAATATAACTAATGCAGACTACTTTACTTTAGGTAATAATTATCTAGCTTCTTTTTTGCTTTGAACATTCCAAGACTAAAAAATTTTTAGTTCAACAGAAAAGAGTTAGGTCTGTTGAAATTACAGTGTATTTTAGCCATTTCTTTAGTCTAATATGCTGAACTTACAGTCAAGATTACTTAATTTTTTCATTTTAATGTATTTTATTTGCCTTTTCTAGCTACGTAAGGATACGATGTTTTAAGATCCTGAAGCTTAAATCAGCTTATGCCCGCTAGGTGACAAACATCTGTACATTTAATTTGCTAAAGCGTGGTCCATCACATAATAACATTAATGGCTGTGGGGTACTGATATTATGCTGGCCTAAGTCTAATTCATCTGTTCTGTTAATTCATCCAACTGTATCTATTGTTTATATATTGATCATCATTACCTTTTAACACTCGTAATACCAGTTTGGTAATTTTTGATTAGTGCATGATCACATTTATTTAGGTTCAGAGAATGGCCCTCTGAAAACACCCCCTTCACCATCCATCTCTCCCCAAACATCATTTAAACCCACACAGAGAAATATACACAAGTTAGCTACATTACAGTGAGAGACAGATGCAACTTTGCAAACACCTGAGGCTGAGGAGCGCAGTGGTACTCCTTCATCACATCCAGAGAGTAGAGGTCTGGGATTGGCTGGAAGGGGTTAAGAGCCACCAAGGTGCAGCCAGCATGGGTGTAAAACACCTTCACACTGTACCTGGCCTGCAGACATTTCAGCACTGCCAGAGAAAAAACATTACAAATCATCAGGCAATAAAGAAAAGAGTCAATATTTTACATGATAACAGCCGGAGGTGGGGACTTGCACATGAGACTTGACCTCAAAAGACTTCAGTTGACTCACACTCCAGGTTTGGGACTTGTGAATAGTCTTTTTGGTTTTTAGCAGTAACAAGGTCTGACGAGCTAAATCTCATTCCCTTCTTTATGCGCATACATCATTACCTCTGTGCAATCTTTACTACTATCTGTAATACAGTACGTGCTTTGAATTCCATAGAAATAGCGATGCTGTGTGCTAAGCAGACCAACTGGCATGCAGCAGATGAACGCTCATTACCAACACAGGAAGACCTGAGACTTGACTTGGACTTGAGCTCAAAGACTTGTGACCATCTCTGATAGCAGCCAGAGGCAGGAACATTACTATTAAAATTGCAAATATATGTTTGTCTATAATAAAATTCTATGACTATAAAAACGAAAATCTTCACACAGAATCAATAAAAACTCCGATTTTTTTCTTACAATGAATAGCTGTGTCAGGAAAGATGCTGATAAAAAAAATCATACAAATAAACGTCAAGATACAATGCTGCAGCGTTTTGGCGGCACAGCAATCATTCACGCGTTTTTTTTTAATCATGGCAGCACATATTATCTTGACGAGGTTAAATAATACACAGCAAATGCTGCAATCCAAGGTGACATGAGCTGGAACACGTTGCACCACACAGACTGTGTGTTTGTAAATAGAGAAAAAGTTCTCATGCAACGTACCAAACAGTCAGCTCTCACTGACATTTAATAACTACAGAAGTTACAAGAGTCATGACATCACACCGGGTGAAAGGGGCAATTTGTTGATTAAAACAACACAGACTTACAAAAAAAAAAGGTGAAATAACTGAAATCCTATTGGGCTGTAACAGCCAGCACTACCAGCACCAAGCCCCATGATACATCATGTTCATGTCATCATGTGATCGCCCTCACCTGTAGTCGGGGTCACTGGGTTGACTTTGGTGAGGTCATCATAAGTGTGAAGCTGGTCCTCATCAGTGAGGAAGGCCTGAATTTCTCCCTCCAGTGACTCATTTAAGGACGGGTGAGGAGAATGGCCTTTACGAGCGAATCCTCTCACCTGTGTAAAAGACAAAATGTGACATGAACTCACACAGAAGAGACGCTGTGTTTCAAACACAAACTGACACACTGGCAGACATGCACAGCAGGAATGCACTTGCAGATATCCAATATGCCGATATTCCAAATTCATTTTAGTCGATAAAGATACAAATATGTACATACGATACAATATTTTTCATTGTAAAGAACACCAACTCTCGCCTGTACTACAATTTACCGATTACTCTTATTGTGACAGTCTATTTCTTTTTAAAACAAACAAAAAACAAGACAAACAACATTTAATTTTACCATAAATGATAAATGTATTATTTTTTTACATATAGAGTTTAGACATTCAGTAATAAAAAACTGGGAGTAAGTCCTATGGTAACATGTACTGAATCTGCAAAGTGTATGTTAAACAATAAAAACAAGCTTCGCCTTTTTGAGAGTTACAAACAGCAACAACCTGGTGACAGACTGTGAGCTCTCTAGTACATAAAATTAAAATGTGCCCCTTTTTAATGGAGCTTATACTTTCAAATTAAAATTAACTCTCCAAATTAAACAGA
>JAPXVT010000007.1:4163836-4175202 GCA_029823135.1 Acanthurus reversus | reverse complement strand
CAAGAATAATTAAAAGAAGAATAATGATATTATAACTGTTGTTGTTTTTATTGTTTACAAGATTATCTTTTTTTTGTTTGTTTACAATAAACCGAAATGTAAAATAACCTCTGTGCTCTGTAAATTCCCTCACACACTGGCCATAGACATATTAAGATATAAACAACATGTGCTCATGATAACATGTAATTTCCTGTTTCAGTGTGTCGCTGACTGTGTTCTTTACTACTACTTGACCAAGAAGAACCACAACTACAAGACACTGGTCAGGCGAAACTATGGAAGACGGAGAGGAAGGAACCAGGTGAGCCCAAGACTATTAATTATCTGTTTACAGTTTGTTGCTTCTGTGATTGACAAGTTATTGATTAAACCTTATTTGTCTCTGGTGAAAATTTTTAAGTAAGTTAAGTTAAAATAGAGAAGAGCAATACATTAATTGTGTGTCCTACATCTTAAGTTTTATTGACTGTTATGGAAAACAGAAGTATTTACATTGAATTTGCAATGGCAACAGCTACGTCCATTGATTGTGTGGTGTGTTTGTTTCACATGCTTTAAGTTTTTTTTTAAAGCCGTTGAATGCATTTACGATCAAAGCTGGAATGTGAACTTTATAGATGCCAAAGTAAAAACTACAAGAGGACATATTTGAAGATTCGTTTTTATAAAGAAAGTTTTGTTAAGGGCTTTACATGATTGTTGTCTCACTCATACAAAAAGATGCTCCATCCAACGCTGTGCTGAGTGGCATGAAACATGAGTTTTTTTCAACTTGAAGGACGTTTTCTCCTCACTGGGCTTTTCCCTCCTTCACTGATGCCACAGTACAGGACATTCTGTCTCTGTGAACACAGTGAGTTGATTGTAGACTGTTTCTTTACATAGGAGGAGTTGTAGGGCATGAGAGTTCATGAATACATCTTGAATGCAAAGCTGTTTTTTCTTATTTCCCTAAGTGACTGGTACAATTTCTTCATGGTTGTTTTACCTCTTGTTAGCGTTTCAGTTTTTGTTCCACAGTAAGGACTCGTCAAGAGTGACGACTTTTCTTGACTCAGAGAATAAAAATGCCTTCCTGTTTTGAAAGCTTGCGAGCTCATGATGGCTGATAGAGAAAATACTCTCTCTGTATTGTTTTTAACAGTCAACTCCTCCTCTTTCAGAGACTGAAAGACATGAAGCATAAGTTTTACATGAATCGTCGCTTTTAGGAATGACTAATCCCTGATGTTTACATGGAAGTGTAAATTAAGACAGTTTGACGAGTCTGAAAGTAAGAAAAAACACAGAAAATAGTCCAAATTAAGCACAAACAAAATGCCTAACGCTTTGCACAGTGCATTTTAGACATTGTGAATTGTCCTAAATTAAAAAATTTTAACTTATAAAAAACAATATGTTATCATTTAAAAGTAATTTAATAGCTGATATTTTTTGATGTTCACTAGAAAGTGCAGCAAGGTTTAAATCACTAGTCCACTAATCATGCACATCCTTATTCACTTTAATATGTGTCCCTGTGCTCTGTCACTGAGATTCAGGTCAGTTGCTTTAGTGACTCCAGTGCTTTTTCCGAACTGTCTTGTGGTTGTTAAGAATGTGGTGCCATTTAGAGGAATGAATGCACATCAGGATGTAGTGGATCTACAAGCTACTGGTGTGACTTAACAACTGCAGTTGGAGCGAGCAAAGTGAGTCATTAGAGAGAGGAGGAAGAGGACAGAGTGAGCAAAACCAAGAGCAGAGGAATTTAGGGCGAGTGAGTGAAACTGAGTGAAAAAACCCTCAGCGAGACAGAGTCAGCGCTGGCAGCTTATCCGCTGACTGTGTGCTGTTTTTTTTTTTTGTTCACTTTCCATTTCCTCTTTCTTCTTGTTTCTCTGAGAGAGGGAGAGAGAAAGAGAAAAAGAAATTCACCCCTTGCTGAAATAGCTGAGTTGGTACGACCCAGCCATCTGACAGGCCCAAAAAACTCACTGTGCTGCTGTGAGTGCCAATCAAAGAGGAGTACTCAGCAGGGATTACCTTGAGTGACCCTGCATAGATTAGTGCGTGCATGTGAGATGGACAATTCTTTGGGCGGCTTAAGCGGCCTGATGACACGCTTTCCCGGAATATGTGCGGCGTTGCCGTGGGCCGGCAGCCCTTCTAAGGAGCTCTGCTATGGTGCTGTCCTGCCCCTCTACTGCTACCGTTTTCACCGCTATGGAAGTACTGGAGGGTAAACTCACATTTGCAACACCAGAAAGCTGTGGCTCACAGCAGAGCAAAAGGGTTTTTATGACCAGCAAATGAGCTTGCAGGTATGTCGCTAGTTTTTGAGCCATAGTTTCTGCTCGGTAGTTAATACCACACTTGCTTAGTTTATTTGCGTGCCTTGTACTGTCTTGTTTTTTTTTCCGACATATTTTCTATTGCTCTGTTGCTTGGGTGGTTCGCTTCTTAGCCTACATATTTACTTGAGGCTTGTAGGCAGTCAAACTCAGCTATTTAGGGAAGTTTTTCTAGGACATGTGTGGACATGGTTTTAATTTGTCTGTCAAGCCAAGTCTCTTTTGAAAGCACGTACATATGTTTTTATGCCATGGAAGAGAAACTGTTGTCAGGATGAAATGTAGGATTTATTTTTTTGTGTCATATTTTATAGTGCAGAGAATATTAGACTGTAGATTGACGGCTTAACAGCATTTTTTGAGCAAATGTGCTTTAAGCATTGAAGTATGTGTCACCTGGGGCCGGTGCACTGTAGCTGTGTTTCTGTTCAAACTGAATATTCTGACCTGAGCTTGAGCGCACACTCACACACAAAGAGAAAAACAATCAATTTGACACTCACAGCACACACTCTTGTGGAATCCTACACAGGCTGCACCCCCATCTACGTCTGCAAACACTCCATTGGTTGTTTTCAAAAGTGGAACGTGGGCTTTGGCTACGTAGTCGTATATGAGTGTCGTTGTAATAGACTGTTTCTATGCTGGTCCAGCTACAACTCAGTGTCACCCTACAGTTGGTAAATGTTTATTTTTATTGTGTAATATTTTATCTATTTATAGGAAAGGAAGGTGCAGTGACTCAGTAAATGTTATTTAGGACTTTATGGGGTAACTTTTAACAATAATTTTTGCGACCTTGCAGCGTTTCACTGTAAAATAAATATTTTATTGATCTAGTTTGATGGATGATTTCACAGCAGAGGATTGTGGTAATGTGGTAGTTGTTTGTGAACCCAGGTTGTAACACTGACCTTTGTTAAACAATAATCAACTCAGATTTAGAAAAGTTTGCATTTTTATTATTAGTTGCTTTTAATGCCATTATTAATGATTACTAAAAACTGAACTTTTTTTTTTACAGCTTCAGAAGGAGGCATGCCAGGAAAAGTTGAGAATTCTCTGGATTAAATGTTGTTTCTCTCTCTGGTCTGCACCACAAATAATAGTTGATTTAACATCATTCATATTTTTTTTCCATAATTCAATTAAATTACATATTGACATTAGTTTTTAATGAAATATAATGTTCTCCAAGTCAGATGTTGTTTTTAATTAAAGATAATCTGTTACCATTGAGAAACATAACTAAGATGTTGTGCAGACCATTTTTTTGTAATGTGTAATGTTCATAATGCACAGAGCAAAGTGCCACAAATTGCGGAGGCATTTAAAAACATCTTTGGTGTTGAAGAAAGTGATTATCAGTTTCAAATGACTCCAGTAATGTTGTCTGTATGTTTTGGGGGCAGTGTTTAACCATAGAGATTACAGGTCCAGTGTGTTGGATTTAGTGGCATCTAGCAGTGAAGCTGCAGACTGACTGAATATCTCTACGCTCAGCCTCCCCTTCCAAGCATGCAGTAAAATCTATGGTTCAGTAAAAATTGCGTAAAATGCAGATGGCCCTCTTTAAAAACATAGTTCGGTTTAGTCCGTTTTGAAATACTCCAGAAACATGGCAGTGTAACATTGCGATCTCTGTGGAAGAGACCCTGCTCCCCCCTGTAGATATAAAAGGCTCATTCCAATGATTCTTGTTGTCAGGTGATTATAGTGAGTAAGTCATTAGTCTTTGAGAGCCATGAAGGCTCAAAGTGCAGGAGTCTATCTGCTGTTTCTGTAGTGTGAGGCGGCTTGTTGTACGAGTACATGCCCTGACATAACACTAGTTTGTCACAGGTCTTACTCCCAATCCAACCCTTGATCCAATTCAAGCAGGGAGGCATCAGGTACCATTTTTATAGTCTTTGGAATGACTCAGCTGGGGATCGAACCCCGACCACCCATTCTTAGGGTGGGCACTCTAACAACAAGGCCACTGAGCTGGGGGTAGTGTGATCATACAATAATGAAAACCATGTTAATGAATGTTATAATTGATTTCTGCCATATCCTATAAATATATTCCCCTAAATCCTAAACAGTGGACCTACACTGTATAATATCCTTGAGTTTGAGAAAGGTGCTTTTTAAAAGTTCAGTCTATTATTATTATTACCTGCTATATATTGGGCTCAATGTTGTATAGTTTTTTAATTAATGAATGAATTAATTTATTTATTTTGTTGGTACTGTTAGTATAGTTTCATGGTCTTGATTTAGACTAAAATATCAGGGATATTAGTCACTATTAGGAACATGCCTCTCGTCATTTTTACATTTTGAATTTACGTTGCTGAGCTTTAAATGGGCATGATATATTTAGAACACTGAAAAAAACATTTATCAACAAATGAAAAAACAAATCTGCTAATCCCGCTCATTAGCAACGTCAGGAGAAGTGTTAGTGTGTGAGAGGGGGTCAGCGAAGGAATTGTGCACATTTTCAGACAGAGGTCTGTGAGGTTTGATGTCATTTGATGTACAAACACACCTGTGCTACAGGTCATATTTTTCTGCCGAGCAATTTCACACAACAAATCAATCAGAAAAGCGTTACACTGACAGAGGTTGGAACATGTTTTTGTGGTAAAACGCCAGAATGGAAGATAAACAAAATACCAGCTTCTAGAAAGGAAAGTATGAATAAAGTGCAGTTGTCACTCCAGCATTTTACATCTTAAAAAATTTGGCATGAGGCTCATTTTGGTGGGTTTGTTTTAGATATTTTTAATGTTTTATCTGTGATCATGTCAATGAGATAATATTTCTGCTCAGATTGGCAAAGTAATGCTTCCTCTCACAAATGTATGGTAGCTGCTGTATTTATACAGCATCATAGACAAAATACAAGGTGGGCAAGTATGGTTTGCCCTTGGAAATCTCTGTTCTTAGTGGATCAAAGGCGGTATGTTCCTTGAGAGCCCCTTTGTTAATTTCCGAACAGTAAAATTGATCAGTTTTCCTTTTTTTTCTTTTTAGCAGTCAAGCAAATAAAATTGGTTTGTAGCACCAATAGTGAGCCATTTTCCCTGCAGAGCTCCCAGTAACCATGGTAACCATGGCTAATGCTTGATACTTCTTATCTCTCTAGAAACACACATTTCCTAGTAAATGTATCACCGGATGATGGTAATAACTGTAATGAATTGCACTGATAGACATGATGCATTGAAATAATTTAGTAGATTTTCATTTCCCACTCGTGCAGTGCATTTGCTTGAAGTGAGATTGAGAGATATCCTCTGCTGGGCTAACGTCTGCGGTAGGAAGGGGAAGATTGGCTTGTGGCTCTGTCATTTCCTAAATCAAACAGCACATGTGAATCAGCAAAAGAGGGGAGAAATTAAAACTCTCAAAATATTCAAGCCAGGTCAGGAAAGAGCTTCATTTAAAAACACTGAAGAACCACAGAACCACAGAGCCTCATTGACTTTGGAGAACATCTGTGTAGAGGCTCTTTACACAGTGTTGGTGAAGAGGCAGGAATGCCACGGCTCTCTGACCACTTCCAAAGCAAACACAAGCGCTCCCTGACCCAATCGGACTGAAGGACATGTATGAGGAGAATAACTCTGGCTTAAAACAGCCTGGTCTCATCTGCAAAAAGGTCTCTGTATTGTTAAGTGCCAAAAACATGGTTTGCAGGCTATTGGAGGCGGGAAACAAGTTTAGCCCAAAAATTTAAATACAAAGTTTGACGTGGTCCTCTGTGTTACATCAAGCTGCACTCTGAGCTCTGAATCTAAAGGGCTCAATGCAAACAGTGCAGCCGCATCACTGAACTGTACTGGACAGCAACATGCCTTTATTTTGCAATGAATGTGCCCATGCAACTTCAGAAAGCAATATTCTAAATACGGATCAACACACTTTTGTAATACTGTAGGTAGCTCAGTCATATTCTGGTCAGAAATTCTGGTTAGGTCTTTGATCTGCAGCCAAAAGGAGCTCGTAAAAAACAGCCTGGACAAATGAGTAGCTAACAACAATGACATTAAATCTCGAATCAGCCTCTTCTATGTTTTTGACCGAGGGACATGAATGGAAGGATGTGAACTGATATGGGGTTCAGTTAAGATGGCAACAAACACAGTTTACTTTCAAATACCGTAGATTTGATTTTGTTAGTCATGTCACTCCACTGTTAGACGCCAAAAATTCCCCTAATTATTGTTTGTCTCTGGTTAGACTTGGCAAGCGCTGCCACTAATTCTAATGGTGTACTGCCCGTCTTTGTGGACTTGTCAAGGACTTTTGTGTCAGACGTTACTGTATGATTCGGCAACCAGACTCCTTGTGTTCAGAACCATGTCGGTTTAAATCAGACAGACGGCTTCAATCCTGTCTGTTCTGTTTTTTTCAGTAAGTTGTATCCCTGTCTTGCCTGTCTTTGCCTCAGTGTGTATCTTTTGCCTGTACCATTGAGTGAAGCACATTCCTTGGCCCCATCTGGTACCAGCATGGGATGTTTGGCTTGGCATAGCCAGACATGTTCCAGCACAGCGCTCTCATGGAACAGGCAGGAGGAAGCAGTCTGTGGTTACTGCGCCAGCAGTGATGATAAAGAATGTTGCTCTGTCCTCAATCTCTCTTGAATCTGGTCTGAAAAATCACTCTTGAATGATATTTTCATTCTACTCAGTATCTATCTGAACTTTTTTATTAACGTTATTATTTGAAACTTTGAATTATCTTATTTTCTGCAGTAGAATTCATTTTTCTCAGTCACCAATGACTGTCATGGTCTGTCCATTATCTTTTTTTCTTTTTCTTTTTCTTTTTTTTTCTTTTCAGATATTTTTTGGCCTTTTTGTGCCATTATTGACAGGACAGGTGAAAGATTGGACAGGAAATGGGAGAGAGAGAGAGGGGATGACATGCAGCAAAGGGCCACAGGGTGGATTTGAACCTGGGGCACTGCAGCAAGGACACATCGTCCGTACATGGGGCGCCCGCTTTACTAACTGAGCTACCAGGGTGCCCCCCTCAATTATCTTTTTGAAGGATCTGTCAAGACAAATGAGGCAAGAGAAGTGGCCACACCCCAGATTTCTTCACATTGTAACATTGCAAACAGTATCTGCAGTGATGTTTGTTGTGTCTTGGTTTTTTTTTTTTTTTTGGAGAGGCTGGATATTGCGATGTTCATCTAAATATTGCATACCATTAAACATATTTGCGCAGGCTTTTCATCTTTGAATTTTAGCCTGTAGCTGAACCAGTAGTCTTTATATTTGTTGTGTTGTTCGCTTTGAGGAAATTGTGCAGTTTTAGAGCGTATGTCCTACGATCAGTGGCGACACACACTCCTCCCATTCATCTAACATTTGCTGTCTTCTCTTAAGCTAATTTTTTTTGTCGAGTATTGGTCTGACTGATGGTCCTCTGGGCTCACAAGGACAGTGACAGTGCCATATGATCAGATTGTCTGTTGCTTAACCCTCTGAAGGCCTTAGCCCATTTTTGGTCATTCTCAATTTTTTGCTGTTGTTGTTTTTTTGTTTTTTTTTTAAACCTTGGGGCATGATGTTAAAAACAGTGGAGTTTTTTGGGTCAATTTACAAAACTTTTACACATGTGATATTATAAGTCTGTTGTCATCTCGTGTGCACAGTTTACCCACATTCATAGTCGTAGGACCAGAAATGGCCTCATTGAAACCCATTGAATGCATATTTTTATCCTGTAATTATTACAGCAAAAAATAATGTTCTGAGTTACACAGGGATGTGAACCACACCACAGGGACCTGAAATCGTGATTTTTACATTTGACCACCAGATGAACCCATTTTCTCAGTTTTCAATCTTTGTGCCAAATCCATGCTACTCTCCTTTTTCCACTAGGGGCAAAAATCCTGCTATATGAGTGCCAAAGGGCAAATGTGTTGAGCCTTGTTGTGTTCACTGCATACCTTGAGATGTCTAAAGGTGGTGTATGTGTGTGTTAAGTGAAATTATTTTGTGTGTGTGTGTGTGTGTCTCTGTAGCCTGTAAGCATAACACTCTTTGAATTTGAATCCCATTACTATGCAGAAAAAAACATGCATTTTTTTTTAAAAAACAGCTTTGATATTGTAGGTTTGCCTTCAAAATTTGTCATGTCTAGGGTTTTTAGCTGAGTGAGCCATTTTTCATTTTTCCACTGTGAGCCAAATTTCATATAGGTATTGTATAATCATTTTGTTGGCTATTTATGGGAATTTTAGCTATAGTTTTACATTTTGGAGCCTTTCCATGCAGTTTTGCATTTACATTCAACCAACAAAGGTCTCTGTGTGTTGGTATCGTTATTCAAGACTGGTGTATGTACATGTGCATGGTGACAGCAAGATGTGTGTGTGTGGGGTGGTTGTCAGATTATAGCCAAAAAGTCACAAAAGATTGCTTCACGTTTTCATGTTTTGCTTTGTTTTTTTTTCCATTTAAAAAAAGAAGAAGAAATCTGTCAAAAATTGGGATATAGAGAGTTAAATTTTTGAAAATATATATTTTTTATTTTTATGGTGAATACAGATTAATTTTTTTTTTTTTAATGTGGAAAAATATATTACTATATGACATATTTATAACAGTTTAAAGTATTAACCATTTTTGGTCTCCTTATGACCAAAATCATGAAAAAAAAAAAAAAAATCTGATGTTGCATAAAAAATAATAAGTTCATAAAATCATTGTTGTTGTTAGTCATCAACATATATCAGACTGTGTTGACAAAAAAAAATTTTTAAAAAAATCCAGTTTTCATTTTATTATGCAGGAGATAATTTGTAGTGTTTTTTAACCCCCATAAATTTCCACTCTCTGGTTCTTCCACAAGTGGTAATTAAAGGGTTAATTATAAAATGAGTGAATATTTGGTATTTCTAATTAATACTGAAGTTGATTAAAAGATTTTTTTTTAAAAATGGAAAATTTCATTAATATATGACATATTTATATCAGGTGAAAGCAGTGACTGTCTTTGAATGCCCTTAAGACCTTAAATGGTGTGTTTTTATTAAGGCTTACAGAGGGTTTACTAGCATATAGAAAGCAGTGTGTCAGTAGCATTAAGTGCACAAAAAATACGGGGGGGTGTCGTTAAAGATATGAGGAAGGTGTAAAGCTTTGGCAAAAGTATGTGGAAAATTCTGTGTCTTGGCGAAGTAGTTTAACACTCATGTAGGATTACAATATGGCCCTTTTAGAAATAAAACTCTAATGAATGTCTGTGGTGGAGGTTTGAATGATGTTTTGAAATGTAGTTCAGGGAAGGTTTTTAACATATGAATTAAAAATGATTGATATCACCCCTTGTATTTTGTCTTTAGCAAATAACACGTCCCTCACAAGAAGAAAAGTCAGAAGACAAAAACGAAGAGGACAAATCTGAGAAGTCCGAGAAAAAAGAGGACGAGGAAAAGAAGGACGAGGAAGAGAAAGATGAGAAGGAGGATTCTAGGTGAGTCGTGAATGGCTGTTTGTCCTGGTCTGACTCTAGTCTGTTCGTCTTGAATCCATTGATTGTGATAAAGGGGGAACGTGTTAGTTAAATGCACTACACTAAATTTCTCCGTGCTGAGTTGATTATCACTGTCTTTGTCTGTTGTCCTTGCTACGATGTTTTTATTTATATGTATTTTCTTAAAATGCTGACAAGTATTTGAAGGTTAAGTAGTCAAAATTTTACCCTAAATGATCTAATTACCTGGTACATTTACAGGTGTGATATAGGTCATATATGTGCATATATATATATACAGTGTTTCCCCTAGAATTTTTTTCAGGCCCGGTGGTACCCACCGAAAAAACCCTAAACAGTCGAAACGCGTGGGATGGTATTGGTGCAGTTGGATTAAGTCATACAGCATACAGTACAAATGAAGCATGATACATTGGCACCTCAACCACACAGTGTGCATCTATCTGTGCTGCACTTGATTTTTCTTGGTTTTGAAAAGAATTTCACCAAGGCTTTGTCGTAGGGGAATTTTGCCACAGGGGGACCATTGATAGAAATTATCATGCAGGCCCCCAAGTGCTCCCCCTGCAGCCTGTTCCTGAGGTCTGTTTTCACCTACAAAAAATGCAGAAAGTTATTTAGTAAATTGTTTAATTTAAGGATCATTTATAGTGTGTGTGTGTGCGTGCGTACTCTGTTCATGGTCGAAAAATCCCGCTCACAGTTCACACTGCCCACAGGAACAGTGAGTGCAATGGCTGCAAGCTTGCTCAGGCAGGGATACAGCTGGCCAAGCTCACCATACTGGGATGCCATCTCACTCATGACAGCCAATTGAGGCTTGTCCTGCAAATAGATTAATCAGAAGACAAGGCACATGAATAAGATACTTGATTATGGACAAGGCTAGCTGTGTAAAATGTCTCTCACCTTTAGCACACCAGTCAGAAGGTGTTCTTTAAATGAAGGCCATTCCTCCAAAAGTGCCTCCTCATCCATGAGAGGGAACTTGGCAGCAAGGGTCTTAAGGTGACTTACAGGAACATCTTGGTCTGGGTTATTGGCTGCTCGTGGACCCAGGATGTGCAGTTGTTGGAACCGTTCATTTAGTTTGGCTGTTAAGTGCTCTAGATATGGCTCCATCACCTTGTTAAAGAAAATCATATAATGTCTGGATTATCTTGATAAATGATAATTTACAAACTACTAAATTTGTATTTGCAGCTTTCTTTTGGCAGTAATGACAAGTACTAAGTTAACATTCCAAATACTTGTAAATACCTGAGTGCGAAATCGTTCCCAGAATACATCCAGTGTTTCAGGATGAGGATTTCTGGACTGCTGGCCTCTCCTCCACCTCTCCTCTTCTGCTTGAATATTCAACAATCCGAGATTCTGACGGTATGATAACCTTAGGCAAAAATATCACGGTTTCACGGTATTATGATTACAGCTCTAGAATGTGCATTTTGAATGACTGTATTTTTTTTTAAAAAAGGAAAAAACTTTTCAATTGAACAGTCTTATTTTTAAACAATATAT
>JAPXVT010000007.1:3227198-3242580 GCA_029823135.1 Acanthurus reversus | reverse complement strand
CGTAAAAAAGAATTCCTGGTTTAGCCTCTTAAACGTGAAGATTTGCTGCTTCTCTGTTTCATTCATTTTCATAAATGAGGAGTTTGTGTTTTGGGCTGTTTGGACAAAAGAAGCAATTTGAAGTCGTCACATTGGACTCTTGGAAATTAAGATAATGTTAGCACTTCTTTGACATTTCATGGAATAGATGAATAACTGATTAATCCTAAAAATAATCGGCAGATTAATCGATAATGAAAATAACTGTTATTTGTAGCACTAATCAGAAATGTAAGGCACAGTTAGCCTACAGGAGCCTGCAGGGGTCACACGGAGGGGTTTGTATACGACTGAACACTGGAGTGATGTTTATATTACTGTGAACTTCTCTGTTTCTCTCAGCAGGATCTCAGTATCCACACAGAGTCAATCCTTTAATAGCAGCTACAGCCTGACCACCTTTATGATGACTGGCGACACTCAAGACTTCCTTCTCCTCTGTGGATCTCGTATCATTTGAAAAATTGATGGAAGATGACATCACTTAAATTATTTCTGCTGCTTTGAGGTTAAGCATGGGAGCATGAGGATTAAAAGATGACCTTAAGACCTGCATTATTCTCACGATGTGATTTCAAACCAAGAAGAGTCTCTACTGAAAAAAAGTAACAGGATCAAGAAACCTTATCACCGTTGACTCAACTGATTCTTTCTCAGTAAGGACTTGAAATCACCTTCTTGTTTTGCTCTGTCCGAACTTTTCAAATGTTATCTACAAGCTGAAGATGTCCTCAGTCTCCCTCTCAGGACGATTTCTGTCTTACCGTTCAGCATTCACCACGACAGGATGGAGATGTCAAGGGTCGTTCTCCTTCTTAACTGTCACGTCGCCTTCTCCTGCCAGGATGGTGGAGATTTCTCCCTGCATGAAGGCCCAAGGCACAGTGGACCCAGCCAAGGGACAGCGCTCTCCACTGGGGCAGTACACCTCCCCACCTTGCCCTTGGCTGCGGATGAATCCTCGGGTACACGGGAAGCAGAACTTGTGGTGCGGGACAGAGGGGCACTGGACAAAGTGAGTGTCCTCCAGGCGCTCCCGGCAGAGGGTGCAGCAGAGCAGGGTGCTCTGAGCGCTGCTTGTAGACTCACCGGTGCTGGTGTTGCTCGTCGGACCTCCTGTGCTTAGACCCTGTCCCATGGCTGCCTGGGAGACTGAGGTGGAGGCAGTGGAGGGGCTGCTGCTGCTGGGACGCCCAGCTGAGGAGTGGGCTGTGGACATGCTGGGGCTGTCTCTGGCCATCTGGCTGGAGTTAAGGCTGTCTGCAACTCCCATGAGTGCTGAGATGGGTGAGGGCTGGCTGTGTAAACGCTGTGCTCCCTCTTGAGGTGTGGCCATGCCAGGAAGAGCTTCCATGCCTGAGTACGCACCTCGGGGCCAGGGCTCTCTCGCTGGATGATCAGACCTCCCTTCACTTTCTCCATTCTCAGAGCCTGGAGAAGCCTTGCGGCGCCGAGTCGTGCTCTTTGCCGTTACAGAGCGTCCAGCTGCTGCCATGGGCATCCCTGGGTCTGGCTGTGGCAGAACCTCTGGGATTGGGGGCTCTTTAAACATACGCACGCCATCATTCAACAGCTCAGACAGCGCACGCCAGTCTCCCGTGCCTTGCCGCTTCTCGTATTCCACATAGCGCAGCCCAGAGTTCACTGCTTTCCCTGCATCTTTGGCTGAGTCACGGAACATCTGCCTGACCAGGTCTGGGACACCTGAGAAGATCATTCCAGAGCCAGCCGGGTACTCCACAAACACCTTCAGCTCAAACTCTGGAGATGTGCTGGCATCGAATGCCAGAACACGACCCATTAGGTTATGGTCTTTCCTGAAACGCACATTAAAGGGGACACAGCTGCTGAGAGCCACAAGAACATCCCGCACTGCTTTGGGACGGTTTGGCCAGCCTTCAACTCTGCTGCGGGCCACCTCATTGAGTTCAGCCATCACGTCATTGTTCCTCCACAGGGCAGGATCTATACCCACCAGAGCAGAGGTGCTGGCCCCCACACCCAGGGGAACGGCCTGTCTTCTGCCAGCATCACCCATTATGGGGCCAGCTGAGACCGCAATAGGTGTGGCCCCAGCTCTGGAGCCTGATAATGGGGCTAAAAGCCCATGAGGGGCTGCTACCAGCCCCTGAGCTATCAGAGCATGAGATATGGTGCCATGGAGACCAGGAACTGCCCCAACTACAGCCCGACGGGTGTTTGGGCTCTGTCTGCTGCCCTCTGACAAGGCCACATCTTCCGCTCTGTGCAGGCCGTTGGGGAGGCGAGAAGACATCCCATACTCACCCCTCCCCCTGTCTACACGCTCTCCATGCTGCCGCCCAGCTTCAAGAGGCCCGGCAGAGCTGGGTTTCCCCTGCTGTGGACCGGGAGACCTGCCGTCTAAAACACCGTGCGTGCTCTTCAGCTGCCGGGCCGTTTCGATGAGCAGCTCTATTCTGTCTGCCCCGTCGTAGTTGACGCATCCCCGGCACACAGCCTCGCTGAACTCCCACAGCATGGCCCAGGGCATCTTGGGCAGATCGCAAAGGTAGCACCACTGCCGTCTGGAGGAAGGCTGCGAGGCGGAGGACATGTTGTTTACAGGCCCTCGACCAAACTTTCTTCGGAGGCCTACAGGTTACGGTCGGCGTGTTCAACGATTCTTCACTTCTCGGACGGCTCTCGCCACGTGGCGCGCATCTCAAAATGAAAAATACGCGGAAATTCAGCCTAGAATGCGACAAGTGACGACGGCATTTAAAAGTTAACGACGTCTTCTTTCCCGATTTGTTCGTGTCGGTTTGTGTGGAAGGAAGTAAAATGTCATAAGACACCGGAAACACCTACGCGACAGAGGCGGGGGCATCATGGGAATTGTAGTTTCATTCGTACTCCATGATACTTTGGCTTTTCTCCAACATTGTGATCGTTTTTTGCTTGTTTATTTGTTTTCTGCACACACCGAGGAGAAAAACCAGAACAAGTAAACGAGGTCGGTCGTAAAATCAGAGATTTAAGAGCAGATCTGAGGAGTTTTGGTAGCATTTTTCTGGCGGTCATGTAACTATTGCAGGTGAAGTACCTGTCCAGAGTCGGAAATGATTTCCTGTTTTTCCTTTAACGTCACCCCTCTCTGTAGTTAGTCTGGCGTTGACGATTTATCTTTTAATTCGGATTGTTTGGGGAAGATTTCTGTTGGTGGAACCAACATTGTGGAAGAGAAACGCTCTAATAAGACTATTAGGAACACACCGAGTAAAGACACACAGCGGGAGGAGGCAAAGAAAACCTGTGAGAAATACCGCGGCAATAAACTGACGGTGTGTTTCAAGATGTTACACAGTCTACCCAGCAAACTGGTGTTGGAGAGATTTAACATGGATATAGCTTTTTTTTTTTGTGTGGGCTGGAACAAGAAGTCTTTCTAATGTTTTCTTTCACTTAATGTATACAAGAATGTTTTGGTTGGATGTAGCCAACTTTCTGACAAAACAGAAGAAAGAAACTTAAGAAAGATGTTAACATTCAGGACTTTGATGTGCTGTTATACTTCAGTCCACATAAAATGGGAAATGAACTGCTGTATGTTATACAACTCTTTATTTCTTTTGGAAAATTCCATGTTCGTAAAAACCTGGACTAAATCCAAGCCAACTGTCCTGCATTTGATCAATGAACTTTAACAGCGTAGCACTTCCATATCAAATATTAAGAACAAAAAAAGCTATTATTACATTTAAGTTACCTTATCAATTTAATTTGCTTGTGATATGAATACATTGGCCCTGGCAAGGTGAATGCATTTTGGTTATCTGTATGTTTTTTTGGTTTGTTTTTTAATTGTGTGTTTGTGTCTGAGTCTGTATGATTTGTTGTAAAAGATTTAATTCAAAATAAAGTCTCAAGAAACTAGACTAATAACTACCTGTGCCTGTGTGTTTTCAGGATGGTTATACTGTTTGTTGTTTATCATCATATTGCTGCTGTTGTCTTGTGGCTCCAAAGAAAACGGTTCTTGTCAAAATAACGTTTGCTGCCCTGGGGAAGAGGAGTTTGTGCATCAGGAAGAAAAGCCTCTGCTGCGCTGCTGAGAGCAACATACAACGACCAGACAAGTGCAGTTTTTCCTTGGTTGAGCAGTAAAGACTTTATGCAGAAACGTAGTGAGGATAGAAATGTACACATGCAGACATTATAATGTGGTCAGAAGGTAAGAAATGAAAAAAAAAAAAAATTGTTCAGCAGTGGTGTGCACCATTTTAGATGTGCTTCCTGAATCATCTAAATACAACAGAAACTGTTGGTGAACATTTACAAGTTTATCTGTTAAAACTGCTTTAAGTAATCTACTGTAAATATCAACTAATACTGAAAATGGTCTCGAGTTTGTGCAATTACTATTATTACGGTTGATGAGGCTTCTGCTCGATCCAGGACGGGTCCTCTTCCAATACAGCTATGAGGGAACTGAAACTGAGAACTTACATTTGATAAAGTAATTCAAGCTAAGGTAGTACTCACAGTATTGTTCACCACAAACAAATGACCGACAAACCGACATCAGAAAGTCCCTGGTGAGATGAACACATCACTATAGATAAGCATCTTCTTCATATGTGCCATCCCTTTAATTTTCATAGTGATTATCTTCTGTACTCATCCATACGAACATCTGGTGGACACCTTAACCACTCCAACACAATCCAGAAAAATACAACTATTGCTTTCATTAGGAACAAGCCTTTAAAAGTATTTTTATTTCCCCAGTAAAGGACATGGACATTTCCCTGCAGGGTTCCCACTGCAAACATCACATTCAAAAGCTTTTCAATGACTTCCTAAAACCATTTTCCTTAAATTCGAGGACCCAATGTAAAATAGTTTTAAACATGGATCAAGGTAACGTCCCCTTTCAACACTGAGTATTTTTAGAGTGAGAACTCACAGGCTTTCACACATCACAGACAACAAATCAAAGGAGACGGAGGCTTCAGTGTGTTAACACTGTGCTGTGTGACAGTGACTGTGTGCTCTCCTGTCTTCTGACGCAGCACAGCAAAACAATGTGTGTGTACTACAACAACAAAAACGCCTCAAAAATGCAGACAGGGAATGTAACCTGACTGCTAATGTTCAGTTAAAAGGTAAACAAAGAAGTTTATTTTAAATTTTTTCACAAAATTTGTTTTTCTTTCTGTGTATATTTTGTGTTAACCTGCTGCCTCAATGAGAGAATTTCTCAAAATGGGATCAATAAAGTATCTCTGAATCCAAAACTTTTAATGACCCATGTCTGTCTGTTTTCAAAGACTTTCAAGGCCACTACCCCCCCCATCCCCCATTCAAGGATTTCAAGGACCAGTGGGAACCCTGTACCTGTCCAGAGTGAAAAAAGATTAAAGATCAACTACAAACATCTCTAAAGACGTAAAGGCTAGTTATATCAACGTTCAGATTACTGTTCACCTGATTTAAAAACCAAAAATTGAAGGTTTATTGGAAACTATTATTGTGAACATATAATATAAACAAAAGATTGAAAAACATGGTAAAAGAAAAAAAATGACACACAAAATTATAGCTGAAGTAACATACTGGAAACCACATCAATCCTCGTTTTGTCAATACTTAGAATGTTTCAATGGGTGAGAACAGAACTAGAGTTTCCGCGATATAAAGACACAAAATGTTACAGCTTTTTTTTCCCGCTAGTTGGCATGGTGTGTGGTTGAGAAACACAGTTTCAGCGTGTATGGGTAAGGCCCACCTGCAGGAGAAGAGACCAAAAAGAAAACAAACATCATTTCAGACAGCAGCTGAAAGACATCATTTTAAAATGTTTAAAATGTATAATGAGCCATAAAAACTACATGGTACATACATTTTGTAGTACATTTACTTACTGGGGTTTTTCATCTGGTAATGGTTCATCATAGCGAGAGCTTCCATGGCGTCATTGATGGATTCCCACTCAAGAAGGCCAGATGAACTCCGCTCACCTTTTGATTACACAAGTTCAATCAGTCTTCATTTATACAGCACCTTTCAAGATGACTAATTAGATTACCAAAACAGATAATAACTTTGTGTTTGTGCACTGAACTAATAAGACATCTATGTAAGTTTAAAGGTCACTCATCACATACCTGGAGAGACCCTCTGACAGTCAACACAGCAATATCTAGAAGCAGCTGAAACGTCTTGAAGTCAATTTTAACTCAATACTTTAACATTGTTTTTTTTTCTTCACAAAACTGTAAAAATGTCTATGCTGCTAAAACTAATGAAACATTTTTCCTTTTCTCCGAAATTGAGAAGGACCAAGCTGCAGACAAGGTGGTGTCCTAGGGGACAGACATCTTAACCTCTGCCTCTGCTACTGACAGGAAGTCACGTGATCTCTGCAGCGGAAGTTCATCCTCTCTGTGTTGTGTATCTTCGTTGTGCATGTGTGTAGTCCACAAGTTTTTTGTTTTGTTTTATTCTTTATTCAAAGGATGAATATACAAACAATATGGTAATTATCAACTGGATCTTTCAATAAATCATATAAAATAATAAAGATTATCATTCATATCATCACTGTCATTGTGACTAACACTAGACAGCTCTGGGCTAGCGACGGCCTGTGTTATAATTTCAACTGTGATGGCTAGTTAGCTAGCACTGAGCAAGGCGCTAGCACAACGTTAGCCGCTTACACCACCTCAGCTAACATAACTGTCAAAGAAATTACTCATTAACAGTTCATGTCCAGTTTACAACTAACAACGCCTTTGCAGCTAACTCAACTTGTTATGCTAACATAAATATTAAGTCGGGAATAAAAGGAAATGAATCAGTAACCTTACGAAGAAGATGAACTTCCACTATGGAGGTCAGGTGACCTTCTGTCAGTTGAGGAGGCAGAGGTTAAGATGTCTGCCCCCATGGTCTGCAGATAGGTACTCCTGGCCCAAACTGTAGTTTTATACACAAGAAGTTAATTTGGATATTATATATAAATATTAGCAAAGAATACGTTATATTTGGCAGAAGAGCCGACTTTTGCTTTGATCACTGGACACTTAAATCGTTTGTAGACCAAATTTAATGCTTAGCTGGCAGCTGTAAGGCCGACCTTAACTTGCTTTTTAACCAACGTCCACCAATAAAACTGGCTGCACTGTTGTGGTTTTTTTCTTTGTTTCTTTCTTTCTTTTAACTGGATGTGCTGTAAATGTAATGTTCAAATGCTAGCCTTTGTATAATGCCTGTTACTGAGTATTACCTCTAGAGGGCACACCAGAGAACTTTGTAACACAGCGGCACAAAGGGAGATTACTATTTTGTTATTTCAAAGATTAGAGCAAGAACAGGGACAGCTGCATCAGATGCTACATGATGCACCTTAACTCAGCCAGTCGTGAGTTTCTCTCTTCCTGCCAGAAACCGATGATGAAGAACTCCACCGGTGTTTTCAAAATGTTTCAATTCTCCACAGTGTCACTCTATTCTCCCATGTGAGTAAATTTAATTACGCATCCATCGGAAGGTTGTGAGGTTTCACATTTTTACCGTTTGTTATACCTCTTAACAGCGCAGATGATTTATGTAATTTTTCATTAAGTTTGCATTATCATAAATGTTAGCAAGAGTCTGCCTTTCCAACAGATGCCCTGTGAATAAAATTGCGATGTTTGATCAGAAACTAAAAACTAAAGGAAAGTTATGCACTTAATTCTGTGGTTATTTTGCTCTCATTCTTTGAATTTTCTAAAAGACAAGCAGGGTCAGAAGAGGGAATGTATCATGAGCCAACCTTCCTGTAGTCAGAACAAACTTTTTAATTAGGCCTAAAAGCTCAAATTTATTCAGACACACTTGGTGGACTGCTGAGGTAAATATACAGAAACTTTCTTGTGTCCAAACCAGGAGACACGACAGTGCACATGTGCATCAGATTCTCTGAACAAAGGACTTAATCCATGCTAGAATTAAAATGGTCCCTGACACTGCAAGAGTCCTTCAGCAGGAAAAATCTCAATGTATGTTGAAACATCATTTCTTCTTTACAGCTCTGTTGTGTTACTGCATGATGAGATTCAGCTTCTCTTTGAGCTGGTGTTTGGTTATGGTGCTGCGGAGGAAAATGTAGTTATACATCTGATCCTACCCAGTTTAGTGTGTGGGCACAGCAGTTCTTCAGTAGGAATTTATGTTCTTCAGTCGCCCTGCCCCTTACATCTACTCAGTTTTTAAAAATCTGTAAGCTTGAATCATCATTATTGAGTAACTGTTGTTATCGTTGCCAAGGTTGCTGTTTTGTCCGGTGATTACATGTTGTTTTGTAGCTGTTTTTATACTGTAATGATTGTTACTGAGACACTGTCTCTGTCTCCTGCCCAGGGACTGCAGATGTAAATTAGCGAATAGCTAACTCTGGTGCAGCTAAGAGGCTGTGCACTGTCCCTGTCAAATAAACAGATAAATAAATAATACATTTGAAAAATTGAATATCAAAGCACTCCTAAAGAAACCTTGTATCTAGTGTCGGCCAGGCTCTCACTCATATTACTCACTTTTTCCTGTGAAAAGTTTCACACTTGTCGGGCTCTTGATTCCCAGTTCATCACAGACCTGAAATGTAAATTGAGTTTCAGTGAAAATCTGAGGCTGTGATTTGTGGGAAATCGACCCTTCACAGAAAATCCCCTTCTTCTACTCGTCTGACCTGGTTGAAAATCTCTGCAGAGATGTCTGGCTGTGCATTAAAGAAGTGGAGGACGTTGCTGGGGTGCTGAATTCTGTTCTTGGCCGCCTGTTCTGGCGAGGTGAAGCGGTTGTTGCGGGATCCGTGGAAATCTTTGAAGCTGCTGGTGTTGTCCTCTAACTGGTAACACTGGCCTGGCACAATGGCCTGCTGCTTGGACACACTGCCAAAGGAAGAGGATCAGAGGTCTTACAACTGTACATCAGGCTCTGCACTTTGCATCTTGTAATAGTCTGCAGACAGCCGATCTTACCAAACGTTGAGTTTCTGTCCAAAAAGGAAGTTATTGTTGAGGTGAGTGATGGCTCTGTCCACAGAGTAACAATCTCCCATCTCCACCATCGCTGCTCCAGGTTTACTCTTCATGAACTTAATCTGAAGGAACAAGACATCCAGCTGACTCTCACAGACTTCAAGGGCAGCTGATAATTATTTTCATTTGTCATTAATCTGTAAGTCAGATTCTGGAGTTCTTGATTAAACAGCAGTATGTGACACTTTATAAAGGAAAAAAATGGCATTCACATTTTCTCAGAGGCCACGGCGATGCCTTCAATTCATCAGTTTTGTCTTTTTTAAGTCTAAAACCTGAAAATATTTAAAGGAGACATTTGGTTTTTCGCACAATTAGAATATTATAATAAGGATATTGATTAGTGATCATATTCAATGTTCCACAGCATTATTATGACAAACAGTGCAGTCCTGAGAGCTGGAGCTTGTTGCTGACATCACCGCATATGATCATAAATGTCCTCATTATAAGGCTTACTGTGCAGAAAACCAAACTTCTCCTTTACTTTTCTCATATTGAAAAGTGCACATTGTTACATTAAGAACCTAATAGTTTACACTTTTGTTTGTAAAAGTATTTGATCACAAAAATTTTTACCAATTATCTATAAACTGATAAAGCATTTGCTGCAGCTTCACTGGAAACAGCTGGAAGCACGAGCTGTCAGCTCACACTGACTTTACTTGTTACTTCATTGAGCAGTTTGATTTAATTTTTTTCTTCAGTAATTGCAATCAATCAAATTCACTAAATTTAACTTTTTTGAAGGAAAAGGAGGAGTCCAATGAACAATGCTCCCAGTGTTGGGTCAGCGTTGTTTCGCTCACCCTCTCTACATTCCCGTAGAGGCAGAAGATGTTGAAGACCTTGTCAGCATTGATCTTAGACGGCTCGAGGCCATAAACCATAAGAACCGGTGAGTCGGCATGAGGACCATATTCAGGGGGTGGTGGTCCATATCCAGGACCGTAGCGCTGGCTACCACGGCCACGCCCACCCATACCTGGCCCCATGCGGTGAGGAGGGGGACCATAACTGTCATCATTGTAGCCATGATAACCTCCTTGAGGACCACCTTAATTAGAAAAAAAAGAAAGAAAAAAACCCAGCATCTGAGGTACAGACAGTGCACTGGCATGTTATCCATTCTTTCACTGAAGAGCAGTTCTTTACTAGATATTTACCGTAATCGGGTGGGTGGTCCCCCAGGAGGGCAGGCTGCCTCTGGCGTTTGTTTGGATTGGCGTTGGGATCTAAAATGGTTTAAAAAAAATTGTCTATCAAACAGCTTGCTTGTTAAACACATCAGAAGGAAAGTAACATGAGCTGCTATGTGCTAAGGGACACGGCTGTGACTGACATGCAACAAAGGGCAATGAAATCTTAAAGGTTTAAAAAAAAATAAAAATTCTGCAGGCTTGCTAGTCTATGACATAATGGAGATTTTTAACAGTGACTTTCTAATATCAGCCATCCTAGTACAAACACACACACACACACACACATACACACACACACACCTTGTGAATTGTTCCAATTGCCTTCACCATCAGCATCTGTGCAGGTACACACATACACATGTCAAATCAAAATAAACAATAAAAAGTAGAAATTTGGCAATACATGAAGACATTACTTCACACTCTGAGCAAGGTGAGAAACTGAGAGAGAAATGTATCAGTGCTGTGAGCAGCACCTGCTGGCTACATCTGTTTTCTGGAAACTGTGAGAACTCCACAGCCATCACACACCAGGATAAAACACAAGTGTGATGTCAGAATTGAAAAGACATCAGGATTGACTACACTGGACTGTGAAAGAGAAAAATGACAAGCAGACTGTTGACTAGCCTAAACAGCAAAAGAGGACACGATGAAATTCTCAATAATTGTAAATTACAGCCTCTTGCTTTGTGGGAGTCATTTTCAGAAGTTTAGACTCGATTATAAAACTGTCATTTTTTAAACAAATGCTTAATACTGGCAATCAGCACTTTATTACAGACGATAATCAGCAATATATCCATTAGTTCATGGTAGCTTGATGTTTGTTAAAACAATCAGCGCAGTCCATCTATGCCTACTTTTCAAAGGCATCAATGAGCAAATAAACTGGGAAAATGCACCCTTAGATGTTCCTTCTGAAGCATTTTCCAAACATGGTGACTTACACTGATTTTGGGAAATGCAGCCATGCTGTAATCAAAATAACATTATTGAGTGTGAAGGACAGACAGACACACCCAACCATACTGCTACACTCGAGCAGGTCTCTGCAGGCTTTCAGCGGCCTGTCAGCACTCGAAGACGGTGAATTTATGGACAATGAATTTCACTGGAATACGTGTGAAGCTCATCATTCAAAATCAGTGCTACTCATATTGTTAATCTGTAGACTGCCCATTGAATGTTTTGCTGGAGACACACACCATCCGTCAATACAGGGAGACCAGTGGGCCAATAGACTTAAAGAGGCACGACAACTTGTTTTTTTTCTTTTTGTTATTTGCCTTCCTTTCGCGTTTCAGACAAGAAGATAGATCCCATTCTTTGGACCGTGCGTGCAGTAACAAGGAAGAGACGGGCAGAGCTCGCCCACCGCTAATTAGCTTATCTACCACCTAAAGTCATCAGATAAACTTTCCAACAACTCTAAACAGTCCTGAGTGCTTGTGACTTGTTTATTTTTAATGGGAAAGTTTATCTGCTGACTTTAGGTGGAGGCAGGCTAGCACTTCCCATTGACTACCAGTATTAAAGCTAAGCTAATTAGCGGTTGATGAGCTCTGCTCGTCTCTTTCTTGTTACTGCGTTAACAGTCGAAAGAATGGTATCTATCTTGTCTGGAACTTGGGAGGGAGGCAATAACAAAAGAAAAAAAAAGGTGGCGTATCCCTTTAAGACACACTTGGTCTCCCTCTCTCAGAGAGCACATCAAACATTCATATGAGTTCCACTTTGCAGGCATTCCATCATCTCTGCATGAAATATTTAACAACTGCTGTAAGCTCACCTTCTACTCTTTTCTCACAACATTATTTATCCATTACAGTGACTGAAATACAGGATGTGTGACGTCTCACCCTGATGTCCCTCGGGTGCTCCCCCTCTGCGATGCGCACCATCCACAGGAACTTGTTGATGTCATCGCCTGAGTAGCCAATCACCCCTCCAAAGATGATCAGGACATAGTCAACATCTAGTGACCTCATGATTTCATAGGCTGCGCTCTCATTGGATGACATGGCTTTGCCCACCTATATGAGCACAAAGACAGCTTCATAATTTATTTCCATCTAACCAACTTATGTATGAAACTACACGAAGATTTAAGGAGAATCTGGTTTTACACACCAAGGCCAGTTTAGTTCTACTCAGCCTATGAAAACAGTTCAGCAATGGCTTTATCAAATCTATGAGATCATGTTGGAGTTATCTCTATTTGAGCTTTCCTTACCGTGCAGAGAAGGGCCTTCCAAAAGAGACATTTTCAAGTTGCATTATGGGAAGTATGGGTTCCAGTATCAGGATGTTTTAGTATTTACTGCTCCTTTTTTAAAATGTCTACCGAGAGCTTCTTGAAATGAAATGTTGTACTAAAACAAAGGAGAGGCCCTGAAAGGTGGACAGTGTAAGGCACACTAAGTTCTCACTTTTGTTTTTGAGATCTTATTTTCATTTATGTGTGGTACACGGTAGTGATGAAATGTGTCCACTTGGTGGTGCAATACAATAAAGCAACAAATCCATTCTAAGTTCCATCTTGTTTAAAAAAATTCAACTAAGACCTGATAAACTAGAAACTGAACTCAGAATTGTAAGAAACACAGAAACAAATGAGGCTTTGAGACAAACGGGCTCTCGTTCCAGCTCCCACTGTCCTCTGACAGAGACACAGTTAATGTGCGTTAATGCCTAGTTAATGAGTTTGTTGCTGAGACAGAGACAGATCTCAAACAAAGTTAATTCTCTCCTGATGAGTGTGTCTGAAAAATGACATTTTAGGCCACATTCAGACGAGAGCAGTCCTACTAAAAACTCCAATGTCTTTCCTTTGTGTCTCAAAAAAAATCTATGTTGACATGAACAACAGAAAGCGCTGCAGTATGCATGCCATGCCAGTAGTCGGCGCTGCAACTTTGTAGTGACATACCATCAAAGCTGCTTAAAGTTGTTTACTTCCTGCTAAGCCCTAAGCAGCCTCAAATTAAAGAAATTCAGTTGTAGTTTAACTTTTAAAATTATGTTAAGAACATTTGAATTTGTCTCAGAATGTCGTCATATTCAACTTACTTTGCTGCACTGTTGAGTTTGGTGGTGGCTACTGCGGAATGCATTGACTTGCGCTAGCATTAGCATTAACATTAGGGTTGTCACCAAGTTCACAGGCACTCGCTTGCCAGTTTACACAGTTGGAAGGAAGGTTGCGGTTTCGAAAGATTGCACTATGGAACCCGGTTTAACACGTGTGCGGTTTCAGGGGCGCCAGTACACCGTTGTTATGTAAAATGAAGGCGAAACTACAACAGAGGTGTTTCATTTGAATCAAAAAGCTGCACAGTCTAATCGGAGTCTTTGTGTCAGAATGTTTGAGATAATTATGTCTTGTAAAAAATGGGTCCAATACGTATCTTAATGACAATGGGGCGAAAGAATTGGTCATAATCTGTGATCATGTTCATTTCTCCCATAAGAAAGGATGGACTCAAGACTGCTAACTGTCTCCTGAAGGGGCGGGGCTGTGGTGAAACCCATGTGACACTGATATAGGAAATGAATGGTCAGTGAGAGGTCTCGCTTTCTATTAACAGCCTCTGGTAGCACTTTTTGTGGTTTCTACTTTTTATTACAAGTTTAGAATAAAATACTTCCAGCAGTGTTTTTTTTTAAAACTTAAAAACAACTGTAGCCTTTGGGACCCAAATTAAAACGTCGTGTATGATATCATCCTGTTTTTTTGTCAGACATTATAAAGCTCATTAAAGGCCACAGGAGACATCATAAATCTATGTTCAAACTGAGGGCGAGGGGTTCCCTGTAACTAGTAAACTGACTGTAAACTGTTTTCTAGAGTCAGAGGTTAAGTACGGAATAATGCCCGACGATGTGACGATTCAAAGTCCATTCATTCCTGATAATGGACACCTCAGAGGGCATTATCCTGCTCATACCATCATCACTTACCAAAGTAAATAATAATTAGACCATTAATTTTTATTTTTGTGAGTTTTGCAGTCAAAATTGAAAATTTTAAACAAGCAACAACTCCGTTTCCCAGGCAACACTTGAGACCTCAACTAATAACTGGAATAATCATTACAATCCCATAAGGTTTTTATGTAATGAAAACACAGTTCAGTGCTCCAGTAAATAGGACGGGCCATAGATACGATGTAGTAACAGGAGTTAAACTAGTCCGTTCAGCTGTTAGCCAGAGAGCTAATGTTATGTTAGCAAGATTCAAAGTCAATAACACTGCACACTGTGGACAAACAGTGAATGTAATTGGCCAGCATGTTTAACAACAGGTCGAGCCAGTCAGGCCAGTCAGCCATGTGATTGTCCTCAAATCAATAACAAATTTCATGAAAAATAACTGGCCAACATTTGTATTACTGGCTGCAGCCTGAAGTTACATTACAGGGCCGAACAGACAGACAGTGAAACAGGACTGTAGTGGCTTAGTGCACATAAACTCAGTTACTAACCTTTTTCAAATCAAACACGGGGCTAATTCACCCGTTCATGAGATAACCATTGCTTAACATCGGACAGTTTAGCCAGCAGACACTTACTCTGACCACTTTATTTTATTACTATTAGAGTGTAGGGTACTTGTTGCAGCTCGCAGCACTGCAGGACCACACAGTGTTGGAAAGATTTTCAGATTTTTTTCATTTAATTTGTTTCTAAAGTCACAGAATTTGGGGCTGAAGTGCATTACTACAGTGAACAGGCTGTTTAACAAGAACTATTTAAGGAGTTCCACATGTGTCTGTATATCAAAAGTTAAATAACACTCTCCAGCCAATCAGAACTGAGTATTCACCAAGACCATGGTATAATGCACAGCAGCTCTCACCAGTGCTATGTGACTGTTGTTCCATGTGTTGTTGTCGACCAGCGTGGTTCTGTTGGCCATGCCTGCTATCTGGTAGCCGTAGTCCCACCAGGACATCACCCGGGCATTCTCGTCTGTGTTCTGCCTCAGCCAATAGTAGGCCTCCCTGAAATCATCCAGGATGTTGCGGGAGCTGGATGACAAATAAGTTAAAATAAATAAGTTAAATAAGTATTTAACGTAAGATTTAAGTA
>JAPXVT010000007.1:2972713-2983796 GCA_029823135.1 Acanthurus reversus | reverse complement strand
ATGACACTGTGTGTTGGTAGACTTTTGGTCATGGGTCATCTTCACCTCCTGTCGAGGCTCCAAAGGGAGCAGCACAGGCCTCACAGGTGAATGTACTTACGCGTTTTATTTAACCGTGTATATACTGAGGAAACAGATCAGCTGACTGATCGCAAAACGTTTTACTTGCTTTTGACATTTTGTATTGCCGTGGCGGTCACAGCAAAATGTCACGAGCTAAGACACTGCTCCTACTTCTCGAGATGATGCGCTGTACTCCCTCCTTCTCTTCGGGGAGCTCTGGTAAAATTTGTGAACGCGTGTAATAATAACCATTTACTGCGTCTCAGTTGATGTAAAACAAAGGATCGGCTTCCATTTGCAGGATTGTCCCACAGTAAAATTCCAGCTTTTCAGGATCTTATTAAATTATGCGCAATACTCGCAATCCTGTGAGTATCGCCCTGTTAAGGCCCGACCAATTCCAGGTCTATCTCTGACTAATTGGGATCCACATATTAATTGGCTGATAGAAGCTAATGTCTTTCCTAATAAAGTGCAGGCAACGTGTCTTGGTTTTACTTAGAAATTCTGTCTTTGTGCTGTTTTTCCTGTAGAGCGCGCTCTGACTCAGTACTCATTAAGTCAGGACAGTATCCAAGACAGACACACCCACCACACTCCTACCAGTGCTGCTGCAGTGGAGACCAGAATAGAGCAGCTGGAGCAAAAGAAAACTCAGCTAAGCAGAGCAGAGTTTGCCTTCACGGTAAGTTTGTAACTAATTCGTGAAAATAACAGTGACTAACTTTTAATTCAACCTCCTTGTCTATAACGTGTTACATCAAGTTGGTCACGCTTATTTGCTTGCTATGTTAGTAAGATAGGCTAACCTAGCTTAGCTAGCAAACAACTTTAACCAAGGTCAGCAATGGGGCAATGGCCAACTGAATCAAAGTTGATGAAATACATTGCTGGCCTGGAAAGTAGAATATTTTCCCTATCCTTTCCTCTTCTGCAACAACTGTCATGTCACCCTTATTGATCATAATTTCACTTTGGCATATAACCCTATGACAGAGCACATGTAGGCTAATGTTATATTCACAACAGTATACTGTACATTTCTCTGTCGGATAACGTTTAATTGAGAAACTTAACTGTTTGTGACTATTTTACATTAAAAACAAAATATTTAATAATAGTTTTAAAAATATTTAATATTTTAAAAAATGACATGTTTTGATAATCAGGAAAAGGCTTCTATGTTTGAAGTTTGGTTCATAATGACACAATGGTTGAGACTGATAGATTTGTTTAGAGGGCAAAGGCAGATGCATTCACCATGTTTTGCCAGAGACTTCACTTATTGTGTTGCCTTTACACCTACCTATTACCTTAATATAAGGATAATAATAAATTCGTCATCAGTAAATATCAGCTATATTCATGCGCCTTGCAGTGAGAAAATGTTTAATGTCAGAGTTTAAAAATGCCCCACAATAACATTAGTCAAGCATATTTGTAAAACTTCTTTTTTTTTGTAGTACAATACACAGTTATTTGTCACTTAGTCTCTATAAACAGACTCTACATTCACTGAATGTAGAGTCTGTGGGCAAGGCAGGGCAATCTTGGTACTGGTAAAGCCCTGGTTTCCGGTTGCAGTCTTTTGTAGTCCGTGTAATTAACGGCGGACTGTTAACTGTTGATTGTGTGGAAAGCTATTTGTGAAAAGATCCGCTGGTAGATGTGGTCTCTCAATTCCAACTCCATTCTCGAGTCGGACTGTAAACAGTCAGACTGTAAACAGTTAGTGGCATGCAGAGAAGGAAGTCAGAAACAGAAATGTGCCTCCTCTAACGGAAGCCCAAGAATAATGGGGCTTGTCCCCAGAGGCTGTACCGCTGTCTACTGGAAGTCATGGCGAATGCAGCCAATGGGTTCAGAGATTGTGTGTCTGTTTTTTTAATGCATAAAACATTCAATAAAACACAAGCCGGAGCATAAAACAGGGTGTGGAAGGTGCAGCAGAGTTGCTTCCCAAGGAGTATCCTGCTACAGCTAGCTTGATTTCCAAATAAAACAAACCCCAGTTTTAAAGTGATTCTTTTAATTTTTTATTCATTTTTTCATTTTTCATTTTCATTTTTTACAATAAAAGTATTGTTAAATAGCAAAACGTTCTGCCTCCAATTCATACATTTGTCACAAGTGTTTCACTCATGTTTGAGGGATTAAAAAACCCCCTTTTTTTAAAACAAGTTTTGAAAAATTAAATGCCCAATATATCAGTTATCAGATTTTTTTACTCCCAAATATTGTTATTAGCATAGGCTCCAAAAATCGCTTAAGTACATCGTTTTGAAAAAATGTGCATCGAAGCATCGCATGGAGCCCACAACAAAGATAACTAAACAAGTTTTTATCGTAACGTCATTGTTACATTATTTAAGTCATTTTAAAAAAACTGATAATCAAAAAATTTGTCTTAGACTAGTCAAAAAATAATCATTTGATTAGTAGACTTTTAGAAACAATAATCATTAATAATCGTCTTGTTAATACAGCTGTCGGGTTTTTAAAATGGCTGTTGCCAGTTGTTGGGATTTGCAACTTAATATATTGGCTATCAAAATTAATTGATTAATTATTAATTAATTGATTGATTATCATAGATAATTATTAATTATATTGAGTAATAAGATCAAATGCCCCTGATGAGCTTAGTTGATAGCTTCCTTTGTGGCAGATGAGAAACATGTTTATTCAAAAACAGTCCTGTTGAAATCCCTTAAATGAACACCTTCATCTGTGGATCTCAACACTATACTGGCTCCTGAGTTCTGCCAATCAATGAGCACTTACTTCACTATAGTTCTTCATGTGCGGCAAAAGTATCTACTCTGGAGTTGGAGCTAAAAAAGTTCCTCAAAACGTAGTTCTAAGAACTATAATAGTTCACAGTTCCTGCAGGGCGGATGCAATAAAACAGGAGGTTCGTAGAACTAAGTTCCTATAACTGTGAAATGGTTCCTGTGGTCTGAAAATGCCTTTATTCACACCCACACTGAAGGCTATTCACTATTTGGTGTCTGTAAGCAGAAAGCCATTAAAACTGTAAACTTCAATATTTCTTTATCGTCATCCTAATATTTAACATTATTGTAGGATTTCCTGATAACATGCAGCCCTACTGCATACTGTATTCCCTTAGTTTCTTTTTATTGTTGATGTTTTTATAAATGTTTTATGATGTGCTGACCCACTACAGACAATCCAATCTATGTCGCTGTATTTTTTAAGTATTTGTGTTTTTTAACATTGTTATGCTATATGTCTGTTTTGTTTTTGTCTGTTTTTTATGGTCCTTGTGTTCTATTTATCTTTTTACTGTAAGCTGCTTGCTTAGCACCTCAGTTTGCTTCAGGATTAATAAAGAGAATCTAATCTAATCTAAAACCGTATGTAATTGTTGGCCTACTCTAGAAGTAAAACACAGTCCATGTCAACTTCCTGGTGCAACTTGACCTCTCTGTGTCTCTATGTGCAGTGCCCTGTAACAGGAAGTGAAGATGGAAAGGCAAGCACCCATTGAGAATTGAGGCCAATTCATAAGGAAAAATGCCCTCTGCTGCTTCAGCAGGCTGCAGAGGCACCAGCATGTCTGGAGAGCAACACTGTGCTTTTGTTAGTGGATTGCCACAAATTTCAGACTCTCTTGTTAAAAAATATTAACCAGAGTGCCATTCATTACTTAAAAACTTAATTTGCCAAAAAACAATGGGGACTGTAACTATTTTCTTTCTGAGCTTAAAAGACAGCCAAGATTTCTACAGCAATTAAGAGCGAAGAAGAAATTTTGACCTTCAGCAGATGCCCTGATATTATGCTCATTAGTCATGTATAAGACTTGCACTTGCCAGTTAAGTAAAGTAAACAATTTTCTTTTCAATGGAGGTCTTTTACTAAAAGACATTGAGAGTCAACTTGTATCAGCTCCCCATGTTTATCAGAGTAGACATTAATGGACATGACCTGTCAAGTGATGCTCTCCAGCAAATAGTAAAAAAAAAAAAAAAAAAGTCCATCCGCACATGCACTGCTTGGCTGATACAGAGGACAGAGACACTAAAAGAGCTGTGAATGCTTCATGCAGAATATGAAGAAGGAATTCATGAAGAATTTAGAAGATGGTTATCTGAAAAGGACATACAGACGCTGTCAGTAGGACACTGACATTCAGGGTCTGAAATTAACTATTTAACTCACCAGCCAAGTTGGCAGATAGACGAAAAAGTCCACCTGCCAAGCATATATTTTTAACAGGCAAAAATAATAAACAGTTTTTTGTGTCACATACACATTCCTTTCAGTACATTGTATTGATATAATAAGATATTGCTTTACTAGTTGGCTGTGTACTGCCTGTAAAGGTTAAAAAGTGTTTATTCTTTGGTTGTAAGAAACCGCATCAGAGTGAGTGTTCTTTTCTTTGGTCTAGAAAAACCGCGTTGTAGTGAGCGCTCTGTTGTTAGCTCCAGCTATGCAGCATTTTTTTTGTCACATGTGCAGTTGAGCCGTGAGGAGCACACAGCTAAGCAGGCTAGTGATACAACATTATTGGAGTTTTCTGACGCTTGTGCCTGGGAAAATATTTATCTGTGAGTATTATATGTAACAACTGTTAAAGGAGTGTGTATTTCATGAAGAATTTATTATGTTTTCAGAGAGTATGCTCTGTTAGCTTTCAAAGATGCTAACTCTTTTCATTTTGTCAGTTGATGGATGCTAATTGAAATGTGCTTAGCCTACGCAATGCTTTGTTTGTACAGTATTTGGCTGAATTATGTTTCTTTGTGATAATTTTCAGTTTTACGTATTGGATTGGATTGGACTTCATTAAAGGGCAAGAAAAGTTACGCCTTGTGGTTTTTTGAAGAACCTCCACCATTCGTTATCTGACTGTCTAGTTTTGCATGTACGCACTGCGAGGGCAGTACAGTAAAAAGATACTACACGGCGGGCTCAAGCATTTAAACACAATAATCAGCTATCATGAGTCTACGCTAAGGGAGAAGATATCTTAAAGAAGATACCACTACACAGCAAGAAGCAGCTGGTGGAGTACAGCGAACAGGGGTTGTAGATCAAACAACCAAGAAAAAAACGATGCATCAAGCATATGCTAAGTCCCAGTCATCTAAAGCAACCACTAAATCCTCATCAACATCTTCAGCCACAAAAGCCTACGCTAAGGCGAAAGTTGCACAAGCTGAAATAGCCTTTGCTGAACGAGAGGCTGAGATGATGAAGCAGAAAGCTGAACTTGAAGCAAACCTGCTGAAGCAAAAGGCTAGCTTCGACGCTGATCTTCACCTCCTCCAGTGTCAAAGAGCTGCTGCTGCAGCTGAAGCTGAGGCTACCGCCTTTCAGGAGGTCAACATTGAGAGCGGGGAGTTCAGCCAGCCTCCAGATGTGGAAGAAGAGCCCCTCAGCACAGTTCAACGTACTAGTGAATACATCACTTTGGTATGTCAGCACAGGAACAGCCTTTGGAACCTTTAGTTGTGGTGACACATGAAAGAAAAATAGATACACAAGAAACATTTGACTGTAAGCCTGTAGCTTCTCATGACATCCAAAGAAACACACAGCCAGTCTACAAAGATGTAAAAAGAGAGTCAACGAGGAATAAAGGTCTGAGTGATACTTACCCTCATGGTACTCAGCACACAGCTAACCATGAAAGAGAGTACTTACCTGAGCCTAAAGGCGCACAAGACTTTGCAAGATATCTCATCAGGAGAGAAATGGTGAGTGCTGGTCTTCTACAATTCGACGACAAACCAGAAAATTATTGGTCGTGGAAGGCCTCATTTTTAAGTTCCACAAAGGACTTGAATCTGTCTGCCAGGGAAGAATTAGACCTGTTAACCAAATGGCTGGGAGCTGAATCCTCGGAACAAGCAAAGAGAATTCGTGCAGTGCACGTCCTCAATCCCGCTGCAGGTGCTGCTATGCTTTGGCAATGTCTTGAAGAGTGTTATGGGACTCCTGAGGTCATCGAAGACGCACTGCTTAAAAAGATTGAGAACTTTCCGAGGCTGACCAATAGAGATACTATTAAGCTGAGAGAGCTCAGTGACATTCTCCTCGAACTGGAGCGTGCTAAGCAAGATGGTGCACTACCAGGACTCTCACATTTGGATACGGCTCGTGGGGTGAAACAAATAGTGGAAAAGCTCCCTTATAACCTCCAAGAGAAATGGATCAGCTTTGGAAGCAAGTACAAGGAGGATTATAGAGTGGCGTTTCCTCCCTTCTCTGTCTTCTCAAGGTTTGTGGAACAACAAGCGAAGATAAAAAACGATCCAAGCTTCACTATAACCCCCAACAGCGGCCATGTCTCTTCCAGGACTGAGAAGCCTACAAAGTACAGTGGTAAAGGGTCTGTGGCTGTACATAAAACTGACATTCCTGCAGAGTCATCATCAGACATCCAAGCCAGCCCTGCTCCAAAGAAAATGGAAGAACCTGATTGTCGGTGTCCGATACATAGAAAGCCCCACCCACTGAAAAAATGCAAGCTCTTTAGAAACAAAACTCTAGAGGAGTGCAAATCATACCTCAGAGAGAATCATATCTGCTACAGATGTTGTGGGTCCACTCAGCACATGACAAAAGATTGTAAAATAGCTGTCAAATGTCTTGAGTGTAACAGCGACAAACACATCGCAGCTCTACACCCGGGTCCTCCTCTTGTGACCACACAGAGTGTGGTGGATGAGAGCGGGGAGCAATGTGAAAGTCCATCATCTTCAGTCACCTCCAAATGTACGGAGGTTTGTGGAAGTGCAGACGGTGCACGGTCTTGCTCCAAGATCTGCTTGGTGAAAGCATATCCTGAAGGGAAAAGGGAGAAGGCAGTCAAGATGTATGCGGTGCTGGACGAACAAAGTAATAAATCTCTCGCCAAGACAGAGTTTTTCAGTCTCTTTGAAGTGAAAACTAGCTCCACCCCATACACCCTGAAAACCTGTGCTGGGAAATTAGAGACTTCAGGTCGGAGAGCTGCTAATTTCACCATTGAATCTATGGATGGAAAAGTAAAGCTGGCCTTACCCCCTTTAATAGAGTGTGACATGGTGCCAGACGATAGGACAGAAATCCCCTCCCCAGAGGTCGCACACCATCACCCCCACCTACGGTAAGTTGCTGGTAAAATTCCACCTGTGGACCGAGATGCACCAATCCTCCTGCTCTTAGGGAGGGACATCCTAAGGGTGCACAAAGTACGTGAGCAAATCAACGGGCCCCACAACGCGCCTTATGCACAGCGGTTAGACCTAGGCTGGGTCATCGTGGGAGATGTGTGCTTGGGCACAGTTCATAAACCAGCAGAAGTGAACGTTTACAAGGCAAACGTCCTGAACAACGGCTGCGTATCCTTCCTTAGACCGTGTCCAAATAGTATCTACGTGAAGGAAGACTACGGTGGTATGATGCAGCAACACTGTACGGCCTTCTCTGCACGTAAGAGGAACACAAGTCTCCATGTGAGTACAGACAACCTAGGGTGTTCTGTGTTTGAAAGGTCGAAGGACGACAACAAACAAGCGCTGTCCATAGATGATAAAGCCTTCCTAGCTATCATGGATGCAGAAGTGTACCAAAATGAAGAAAATAGCTGGGTGGCTCCTTTACCTTTCCGGGCTCCCAGACGACGCCTTCCAAGCAACAGGGAACAAGCTTTAAAACGTCTCTACTCACTTCGAAGGACCCTGGAGAAAAAGCCAGAAATGAGAGAACATTATATCAAGTTCATGCAGAAAATGTTGGACAATAATCAAGCTGAGCTTGCACCGCCTTTGGGCAAAGGAAAAGAGCACTGGTACTTGCCAACTTTTGGTGTGTATCATCCCAAAAAGAACATGAAGGTACATGTTTTTGGAAATAGCCCTTCACCGGCTGTGGCCATCTACTGCATGAGACGAGCAGCGCAGAAAGGTGAACAAGAACACGGTTCGGATGCCAGACAGTTCGTCGAGAGGCAGTTTTACGTTGACGATGGTCTCGCCTCAGTTGCCACACCTGAAGAAGCAATAGACCTCCTCACACGAACCAGAGAAATGTTGGCGGAATCCAACCTGCGACTGCACAAGGTGGCATCAAACAGTAGACAGGTGATGGAAGCGTTTCCAGTGGAGGACCGTGCCAAAGATCTAAAGGATCTGGACCTCAGAGTGGATCCCGTCCCTCTTCAGAGGAGTCTAGGCCTCTCCTGGAATATAGAAACGGACAGTTTTACTTACCTGGTGTCCTGCGAAGAAAAGCCATACACTCGAAGAGGTGTGTTGTCAACAGTCAACAGTTTGTTCGACCCTTTGGGCTTTGTAGCTCCTATAACAATGCAAGGGAAAGCACTTCTCCGAGAGTTGTCATCTGAGCAGATTGAGTGGGATGCTCCTCTACCCCCACAAAAGGAGGCAGAATGGAATTCATGGAGAGACTCTTTAAAGGCTGTGGAAGACGTGCATATAAAGAGGTGCTTCATACCAGTCTCGCTGTCCTCAACACAGACAAAAGAACTGTGTATCTTCTCAGATGCTTCCACAGTAGCTATAGGAGCGGTGGCCTACTTGAGGACGACAGACACTGAGGGACAATATCATGTCGGATTTGTCATGGGGACGTCCAAATTAGCTCCTCGCCCTGCTCACACCATTCCGCGTTTGGGGCTCTGCGCAGCTGTTCTGGCTGTTGAGCTGTACAAGCTGATTAGTAACGAGATGGACATCGAAATGGACACTGTGAAGTTCTTCACTGACAGCAAGATCATTCTTGGCTATATTCATAACTCTACAAGAAGGTTTTACCTCTATGTCTCCAACAGAGTAACTCGGATCAGGCGATCTACGCACCCCAACCAGTGGTTCTATGTGCCGACAGATCTGAATCCCGCTGATCATGCGACCAGGTTTATGCCAGCATGCCAACTTCAACACAGCAGCTGGTTGTCAGGTCCAGCTTTCCTCTATCATGACGACACAGCGGAGACATCTGAGTCTGATATCTTCGACCTCATCGAGCCTGAAGCTGATAATGAGATCTGTCCGAAGGCAACTACTCTGGCAACCAAGGCATCAGAGTCTCAGTTGGGCTCTCAAAATTTGAGCGATGTTCAAGCTGGAGAACGCTCAACCACACTATAGCCAAACTCATCCAACATCAGCTGGATGCAGCATCCTTCAAAGGAAAGTCAGACAAGACTGAACGAAAAGGTTGGAAGTGTTTTGGAGAAGCATCCAGCACAAGTGAGCTTTTACAAGCTAAAGCTGTGATCATCCGCTCTGTGCAGCACAGTGTCTTTAAGGAAGAATTCAAATGTCTTGAAGGCAAACAGACCTTCCCCAAGCAGAGCAGACTCAAAAAGCTCAATCCAATTGTGGATGAAGATGGTCTGCTTCGTATCGGAGGTCGTCTTTCGTGTGTCGACCTGTCGAAAGAAGAGAAACACCCACTGATCATTCCACACACTCATCACATTGCCACATTACTTGTGAGACACTTTCATGAACAAGTAGCTCACCAAGGGCGGCACATAACAGAAGGAGCTATCAGATCTGCTGGATACTGGATAATTGGGAGCAAGCGTCTGGTGTCTTCGGTCATTCACAAGTGTGTTATCTGCCGCAGACTGGGAGGGAGGTTGGAGGACCAGAAGATGGCTGATCTACCTGCCGACCGACTTACTCCTGAGCCTCCGTTCACCACTGTCGGCCTTGATGTTTTTGGGCCGTGGTCTGTCATGACACATCGGACGAGAGGAGGATATGCAGACAGCAAACGCTGGGCTGTGCTGTTTACATGCATGTCAACCAGAGCAGTGCATATCGAACTCATTGAAACCATGTCAACAGACAGCTTTATCAATGCTCTGCGCAGGTTTTTTGCAACTCGTGGTCCAGCCAAACTTCTGCGGTCTGACAGAGGAACTAATTTTGTGGGAGCCTGTAAGGAATTAAATATGAACACAGACAACACAACAGTCAGGAAGTACCTCCAGGAGAAAGGCTGCTCCTGGGTGTTTAATCCCCCTCATGCTTCCCACATGGGTGGTGCCTGGGAAAGGCTCATCGGGGTTGCAGGACCAACACGCCTCACACATGAAGTCCTAAGCACCTTCATGGCAGAAGTCATGGCAATCATGAACGCAAGACCTCTTGTGGCCATATTCACTGACCCAGATTTGCCTATGGTGCTCACCCCAGCGATGCTTCTTACTCAGAAGATGAGCGCAGTTTCGGCCCCTTGTGGAAACTTTGGCACGGCACAGTTGTATGGCAAGCAGTGGAAACGAGTCCAGTGTCTTGCTGACACGTTTTGGAAGAGATGGAAAGGAGAGTATCTGTCTACGCTACAGAGCCGCAGAAAGTGGACAAAAGACAAACTGAATGTCAAAGAAGGAGATGTTGTCTTGCTGAAAGACAGCCAGGCCAACAGAAATTAATGGCCAATTAAGGCTTAGGCTGTTAAGGCTTTGGCAAGCAAGGACAAGAGGGTGCACAAAGTAGAGGTGCAGATTGTGAAGGACTGGTCAGCCAAGGTGTTTCTACGGCCAGTCTCAGAGATTGTAGTCCTTCTTTCAGAGACTTAGTGAAAGGACTCTAAGTATGTTGCTGCCAGAGGACATTCCCCTTACAATTTGGATGTATGGTGATATAATGTTATTCTATCAAGCGGGGAGTGTGCTGCCTTTAAAGTTACAAGTTAAATAAGTTAAAAGTTGGTCTTAAAAAGTTGAGACATTAAAAACATTTGATTTATTTTCATTAGTTCGTTCTGAAAATAATTCTTCAGTCAAGCATATTTTTTAGTTGACCACAAACAGGCAAGACAGACAGTGCTGGATAGCTATCTACTGTATGAGACGAGCGGCTTAAAAAGGTGATCGTGGTTCAAGAACATGGTTCTGATGCAAGACAGTTTGTTGAGAGGCAGTTTTATATTGACGATGGTCTCACCTCAGTCACCACACCTGAAGAGGCAATAGATCTCCTCACACAAACCAGAGAGATGTTATCGGAATCCAACCTGCGAC
>JAPXVT010000007.1:2723506-2734727 GCA_029823135.1 Acanthurus reversus | reverse complement strand
TGGGGTTCAGTATCCTGTGAAAGGACATTTAGTCATGTGGACCGGAGGAGCCGGGGATCGAACTACCTGATTGGTAGATGACCCACTCCACCTACCGAGCCACAGCCGGCCTTACCCTAATCCTGTAAGATCAGAAAATTCTAGTGAATTCCTCCACACAAATCAAGCTTTAGAGTGGAGCAGTGATCGAAAAAGAATAGAGGGAAAAAAATTATTGAGTGATGGATGTTCACCTTTCTTTTGAATCTTTAAAGTGACAAGGCAGTGTAGCAGCTGTCATCAGGACCATCAGAGAGGAGCAAGGAGGCCAATCCGATAAAGCAATGTTAATGATACAATCCTACACTAAAAATGCTATCCAATATATTAAAATCAAGTAATAACACAATCTACTCAACACACTAAAGAGGTGAATAGTTTTCCTCTAAAGTAACCAAATTAGTTTTATTCACCTGCTACCAGCAAAATGACTTTCACAAAGCTCTTTTAGCTTTTGAAGTGTAAACTCACAAAATGTCAGTAAAGAAAATATTCACACCTATTGTACAGAAAAATGCATGTAACACACACATTCTGAATTCAAGTTTCTCATTTTTACCACACTAAACCTGTAGTGCACTAGAGTGCTTCTGATATGTATATTTAAGTTATTTAATGTCACAAAGAGCTCTAAAAAAATAACTGATCAGTTGTATTTTTAGCGTTTTTAGACTGTGAATCAGCCACATGAATGACAATAGGTGTAGAGTCAGGCAAAAAAAAAAGCATCTTGTTTGGCAACATTATTGGTTTTTACTTTAAGATTGCTGTTACACACCAGAGCATAAATATTGGTCAAAATAATCATGTGACCTTGTATTTCTATAACTATTGAAAGGACACTTTCCATTATATCTTTAATTTGCCTGTTGCATTTAAATTGTAATTTTTTATTAATAAAAAAGCCCACGTTGAAAGCCCACGGCTTTGGATATATCCCACACTGTAGTAAACATGGCTCACCCAGTCTTTAAGCAGTTTCTCTGATTCTTGATTAGAAAGGTGTGTTTCCTATAAAAACACTACATCAAATTGTTTGCATTTCAGAATACAAAATATCTTTTTCCTCTTACTGGATGTCCAAAGCCCTCCACATTCCAAGTGAAATACACAAACTGTCAAATTTAGCAGTCATAAACAAATATTAAAATATACACATGAGACAAAGCTAACCCTCAACTATGTGCTATGATACTCTAACCTGGTCAAACCCCTCTAACCTGAACAACCCCATCACCCAGACATAGCTTGTAACACTTAACTCTGTGCTACCTCGTTTAACAGAACTCAACTGACGGTCCATGATCATCGACTGATCGACTAACTTAACTCACACGGACCAACTGCATTGTTACTCCTACTTACAAATAAAATTTTAAAAAAGAAAAAAGCTAATAATAATGAGGAGGTCACTGCAAATAAAATAATGGGGAATTTTAATAACTGGTCCATATATAAAACATATATTAAAATATGACTTTTGGTAACAACTTGTAAAACAGTGTTAGCTAAAATCGTGAAAAACAAAACAAGCAAAAAAATCCCATAAGAATGAATGGGAAATCATAGAAAAACTGATCAAACCCACCCCTCTTTGAACTTGTACTGCTTTCATATAGTTTCAGCTATGGACTTCATTCAAACTTTAAACAAGACAGAAGACTTTGAACTATTAATCTTGTATTGACGTTTTTGCTATCTTTTACAGTTTTTGAGATATTACAGTTTTACTTTTATGCTATTTTTGTTCCTCTTCAGATTTTATAATGGGTGTGTATTGTGGAATCTAAAGCGAGCTGGAGTGGGCGATGTCATCGCTAGAGTGGAGAAGCAATGAAATGTAATTTAAAAATCTCAGAAACAACTCCCAATAAATCCCACAACTTTGGCCAAACCACACATGAAAACATCAGAAAACAGTACCATTTAGCAACCATTATAACTGACACTTGTTACCTCAATGTCACACACCCACTGCAGTTTGTCCTTCTGCCTGCTCTGACCAGCAGATATCACTGTTCAGGTGTTTTAATAATGGACTTTTTTTTTAAAGGAGACAGAAAAATCACATTTACAAATGGCTGGAGATTTGAAAATGTTTTTGTTTGTTTTTTTCTAAGTTTTATTGCATACTTTGATCTCCCTCTTGTCTCTCAAAAGTGGAGGAGGAGCTTCCTCCCTTGTCTTACTGAACCAGCCTCCCCTGAGCTGGATCCTCTACCATCCAAAGAGTTATGTTTGTAGGAGAGGGCAGGACGTCATATGTGGCTCAGATGGTAAAGCTCAGCATGTTAGCCTCCACACACTCCACAGCTCATTCCATGTGATTTTCCTCTCTCGACAAGCTGCCTTGCTTGGCTTGGGATGTGACTCTGGCACACCTGGCAGCTTCTTCTTGGTGGCGCACCTCCTCAGCCACCAGGAGCTCACATTCAGTTGGAGTAGCCTTTTGCCAGGAACCCTTATCTGCCTTGTTGGACATGGCTCACCATGAGCCGGTGCTGGAGGGCAGATTGTGCATCCAGTACTGCAGAAGCTGGGGTCCACTTTTTTCCTGTGGCCAGGGTTGGAGCAACACTTCTCACCAACAAATCCCAAGATCTTGTCCCAAGATCCTGAGACACTGTCATCTCCAGTCTTGCTTTGGCACATTTGTATTCCTTCACCAGATTAGAGATAGGCAATGACAGGGCTCCATTCCCATAAAGCCCTATGCTGCTGAGACATCTCGGTAACCCAAGCCATTTCCTCACTTGTGCAATCACCAACCCCTCCAGTCAGTTGGCATGTGATAGACTGACCTCGTAGAAAGTAATTGCCACATAAGTCCAGGTAGCGGTCCAAACTAAAAGCACCAGAGCTTCAGCTTCAATGGAAAAGCAATGTTGCTGATTTTAGAGATGTTCCAATACGATTTTTTCTTTCCCAATACCAATTCTGATACCCAAACGTGCGCAGCGGATGATACCAAGTACTAATCCAATACCAATGCATTAAAAAATAATTCCTTTAAAACTTAAGGTGTAATAATTGTTTAGGATAATGAAAGTGTTTAAATGAAACATTATAATATAGTGGTGCACAAGCAACTTAACAACTAAAATCTATGAAAATCTAATGCCTTACATATCATCTTCTTACTAGTTGGACTCTCTGGTGTAAAATATTGCCAAATGTAAACATTTTGCTGGCTTTGCTGACTCTCTCCATCCTCTTTGCCCCTCTTAAAAATAGTAAATGGCAGTGCAGCTCAGCGCAACTTCCTGTGAACTGTTTTAGAGCAGTAAAGAAGCCATTTAGCGGCTAATAAATCACTTGGTGTCAGATCAGTGCACAAGCTGGCGTAGTCATAGATACCAATACTAGCATTTTTGGCAGTATTGGAGGCATTTCCCAATACTGGTATTGGTATCAGAACAACTCTAGTTGATTTGCTAGACACTGCTGATTATATCCTGCCTGAGTTGTTCCACCTGCTCGAATCTTTAAGCTCTGCATTATACCATTTTCTGAGGCTTTCGATGGGCTTCTCCAGGACAGTTGGTATTGGCTCGTCATTGATGTGATACCTTTCTTCAGCTAGTTGGCCTTTTACGATGGAAATGCTACAGAGCTTGTTGGATTTGATCTCAATTCGAGCCCATTTGATGTTTCCATGGAGTTTGTGCCATAGGTGTTTGGTCCATGCTTTTGTTGTTGTTAATGTGGTCATGTCATCCACATAGAGTACGCTGTGATTGGGGGGAAATGCAGTCCACTCGTCATGCTTTATTCACCTGTGGACCACCCTTCCAGAAGCCTCACAGAGCTGCTATGAGCTGGAGATTGTGGCTCAAGAAAGGGTGTACTATGTGCCGCAAGTGCAAAAGGGCCGCCCTCAAGTGCACTGGCCCTTGCTCATGCTTGGAAGATTGCAAGGCTTAAAAAGGACACACATGACTGTACTGAACTCATAATTTTAGGTAGGGTGTGAGATGCCAACATGATGCCAGACAACATGGCAGCATTGCTCAGTCAAATTTAACTGGCTACCTTATGGGATAGGAGGGTTCCTTCATTTGCTAATTTGTGCAATTTGTGTGTAATAAGAGTGTAAAAATTGAACAATTTATGTATACAGCATTTATCCCTGCCAAAAATTTGGGAAAAGAAATTAAATTTAACTGCCTGAAATTTGTTTGTCCTCAGACTCAATCCGAAATGCCTCCACATTTGACAATCACTTCATGGGTTAAAGTATTAACGCTGGAGAAAAACTCATTAAGTCATAAAATGTGTAATACCTTCCGCATACAAGCCTGTCTGCTTCTTTTTAAGCTATGTTGCAATACTGAATATTGAATACATGCAATATAATGATGAATTATAAAATCCTGCTTAGGTTCTTGGATAGCCTAGGCTGCTGTGATTTCCATCTCTCACAGTCACTGAATCCACCATCACAACAGTTTACCAAGTTATATGTGGTCTCATTGAAATCCTTGACCATGACATCATGAAGGTAGACATCACCTATTTTGTGTTATCATGTTTGGCTCAGGAACTATTATGCAAAATACATTATTCAGTTATGGTGGAAAGTAAAATGGCCACCATAGCCATCAGAAGTCAAATCTGTTGTGCTTCCATGTCTGAAAATAAACTTAATTGTTTTCTGGAGAAAGTTTCATGCTTTAGTCATAGAGTGCAGAATATTTTTTTACTTATTTGCCCCACTACCATAAAAGAAATTAAATGATTGTAACACCTAAATTTTACATGCCTTGTACGTAGCTTTAAACAAGCATGCAAACAGCATAAAACAGTTTTATCGCTCACAACACTATCAGAATCAGACAGCTTTATTTATTTTAGTGGAGTCTGCATTGGGCTTCAGAGTATAGTTGTCAGCCTCCATCCATGCTCCTCTATATTTATTATTTATTCATTATTTATTATTATATTTTAAGATGACATGTCACTATATGCTGTATATGTGAACAATAAAGTACCCTTACCTTTTAATTACCTTGAAAATTACCTTGACCTTTGAAACTTGAAATGTCAAGCTTCTGCCAATCCAAGTTTTAAAATAAAGTCAAACACAAACTTGACCAACCTCCTGAAAAATGGGTCCAATCCTCAAAATAAACAATTCCAGAATAATGTCTTGTGTTTTTATTATAGAATGCACAGGTGCTGATGTGTCAGCATTTTAAAACAGAGAATATTTTTTTAAATAGAGAATATGTACTGCCTGCAAAGTCCATGTTGTCACTGAGTGTTTTTCATGGCTACAGGGTAATTCAGGGTTGGGCTTTAGCATTGCTGGAGGGACAGACAACCCCCACATTGGTGATGACCCTGGCATCTTCATCACCAAGATCATCCCTGGAGGAGCTGCAGCAGAGGATGGACGCCTGAGGTTGGTCAATTATACACAATTTTTAATAAGAGATAACAATAAAAGTTCTTAGATTTGACAGGAATTTTCTGAGAAACTTGCATGTCTCAAAAAAACATCATAAAAGAAATCACTTTTAAGAAGATGACTTAAATAATCTTTCTCACCATTCACTGGAGACTGGATATCACTGGTTACCCCTCCACTACTGCACTCAATACTCTGCACCCAGGAATGTCTCATTGAAAATATTTAGGATAGCATACTACAGTATCATTTTTTTAAATTAGTGTCTCATTTTGAACTATATTTAGGACTAAAACCTTCAGCTGATGAGGCCTGCAGCTTAGAGGGCTGCGACTATACTCAAAGAATCTGGGGTTACAAAGGGTAACCAGCGTTCTATTTCATATAGGCTTTTCCCTCTAAGAGCTGTTGCTATTGGGTCACGGGCGAAGCTGATGTGGCCAACACCAACACCGTACCACCAGAGTCCATAAGCATTGACACATACCAGCTCACCAGCACCATATACGTAAAGTGCACAATAAGGAAAATCAATTGATCCAAGGCTCTTCAATTTACATGCTCTGACTGAAACAGCAGAAGAGATAAATGCACATGACATACATGCAACACACCAGTTATGGCAAAAGTGGGAACAACAGTTTATACACCATAAAACCGTCCAACACATGAAGGGCAACAGAAGGAGAGCAACAACTCACTTCATGATTCTAGACTAAAGGAAAAATGGGGGTATTATGCACAGATGTGCATAGGCAGTGAGCGCAGCAACACACAGTAAAACTCATATGGAACAAACAGTAACCCAGGGACAGATGCACTGTGGCAGTCTCGGAAAACTTGAACAGTGAGGGCGGAGAGCCTTAATCACTTTGCAGCCTATAGTACACATATCAGCGCTACAGTGGTGAAGGCATGTACGCAGCTGGCTCAGGGTTGGCACACTCAAAACAGAATGAGTCAGTGAGAACACAGACACATCAGGTAGGTAGGCACACTAGGTTAGGCACATAAGGTTAAGTCACCAACCTGATGTTGCGTACTTAGTTACAAACATGGCAACGTACATAAACAAAACTGTGCCCCGAGCCAAGTGGAATATTAAAAATGAAGACCATCTTGTGGAATTAAGGCAACAATGCGAGTGCCGTCTCATGCAAGACAAACCACAACAGGGCTGCTCTCGAAGTACATCATCTGTCTCTGTGTGCTGCAAAATATGACTGAATTTGAGGGTTGTAACATCCAGGTGCTGTGCTTGGTCCAGCTGTGAGTACTCAGTCTGAGTGCTGTCCATGGTACACGGAGCATGCTGCATGCATGGTGTGTCAGATCTGCAGCATGTGGAGTAGCCCTGCTTAAAGTGTCACTGACATACATTTCGGGCCCTGGCTTGTACACAACATTAAGGTTGTAACTGCAGCTGCATCGACATGCTCTGGAGACGTTTCGCTGCACTCAGAAGGGGCTTCTTGAAGATAGTGGTCAATGGTTTGTGGTCCATTTCTGCAGTGATTGTTTCCCTGCCATATAAATATTGGTGGAATCTCTGGCAGGTGAAAACTATGCTTAGGCACTCCTTCTCAATCTGAGCATAGTTTTGCTCTATCTGTGTCAGTACTCTCAAGGCAAAAGCTGGCTGCCCCCCTTGCAACAAGCAGCACCCCGGTCCACTCTTGCTTGTGTCACTCTGGATCGTGACTGGCTTTGTGATGTTGTAATATTTGAGAACAGGTGTGCTAGAGAGCAGCTGGTTTATCTCATGCACTGCCACATTGTGTTTGGGCAACCAATGCCATTCAGTGTGCTTATCCTGGATCCTGCAGAGCAGCTCACATACCTTAGAAAGCTTTGGCAGGAATTTTGCAAGGTATGTTATGAACCCGATGAAGTGCTGTACAGCTTTCATGGGTGCTGGCATTTCCATCACTGCCCTGTTTTCTGTGGGTGGATTTTCAGTCCTTCCGAGGACAGAATGTGACCGTGGAAGTACACAGCTTGAGTTTGAACTGCAGCTTGCGCTCACTCAGACTGAGTTTCACAGCCCTGCATTGCTCCATGAGAACATGCAAGTTGTTGTCATGATTCAGTTCAGCTTCTGCATATGTATCACCACACCCGACCACCAGAATGTCATCAGTTATCAGTTCAGTGCCAGCCAGGCCTGATGGCAGCTCGCGCTGCTTGTGCCGGTAGATTTCAGGTGTGATTGAGATTCTGAATGGGAGTTTTAGCAATGTCATGCCATGTTTTAGCAATGTTCAGGATGCCCCATGGTGTCCTGAAGGTCGTCAGATGGCTACTTGTATCGTCCAGCTTGCACTGTAAGAAGGCACTGCATGCATCCACTAAAGTAAATACGCAGTGTTACAAGCTAAGCCCGGGTAAAGCATAGCCACTCTCTAATAGCCCCTAACATCTAGTGGTGAAGAAGGAGACAGTCAGATGAAAGTTAGGACTGTTTTCATGACCGGAGACACAAACGGGATAAGCTCACCTGTACGCCAGCGGGCCGGAGAGCCTCCTGCCGGATTCGCTCTACGAAGTATGGCGGTGATCGGCGAGCCCAAGCTCCGTTAGTGTTCAGTTTTTTGTTGGTTGGGGTTTAACTCGAAAAATAACTACTAGTTTCATTCATCCGTGGGTGTGGGTCCGCTGTGGCGAGCTGCAAACATGCGACGTGGCGTCTCGTCAGTCCCTCGGTGGCAGCCATCTACCTGCGTCTTGTGACGTGATTTAAATGTGACACAGCAGCCGCTTCGCGCGCACTGCAGGCATGATGCATTTAAGACTGCCGGACAATTCAGTGACGTTTCACCACAGCTTAACCCGTCATCTCATCCACATGAAAACCAGTCCAAACAATTTACAAAACAGAAAAGAAAAAGAAGGAAAAGAAGAGGACCTATTCCTCCTGCTTCATTCCTAACACTTGCTAGCAAAATCAAAGTCAATAATTTTTTGTGTAAAAACCAAGTGTCATACATACACAACACACAAGCAAACAGATTAGGCGAAAATTTAAAAACTATTCAGCACGGGGTAAAAAAAAAATATACTGAGAAAGTTCCAATTAAGAGTAGTCACTGGCGTGTCCTGCTGGGTCCTGAAAGGGAGTGACCTGTATCTGTGTCCTGAGGGTAGGGGGCTGTACTGGTGGTGTAGTATGTGTGTGAGGTCCAAGGCTATTTGTAGTCTTTTTTTTTTTTTCCTTTTTTTTTTGTCTGTTTGCTGTAGAGGCTAATGAGTGGTTCAAGGTCCAATCCGATGTTTTTACTGCTCATTCTGATGATTTTAGTGAGAGGGTTGACACTGATCTTGCTCAAGGCACCAAACCAGGTTGTTATTTTGAAGGTGATGATGGATTCAATAAAGCATCTATAGAATGAGAGTAGGATTGATTGGTGGACCTTGAATTTTTGGAGTTTTCTCAGAAATTTGTCAAGCAGCAAATGGTTCAAGGTATAAGTGAAGCTGGGAATTGTGGCTTCATTTTTTCTGCCAGTCTTGTGCGACTAGCTGACTTTAGCTTTAGCAATATATCTACCTAGCCTCGTTGAAAACTCTGTTCATGTGCAATGAGTGCACGCAAAAAGTAAGTATATAGGCCTACTGATTACTGCTTTATTTGGGACAAATAAAAAAATGAATGGACTTCTTACAAGCCTGTCACAGCTGACATGTCAGATTATTTATTTATTTATTATTTATTCATTCATTCATTCATTTTATTTGGTCAGAGCATTGATGGGATTTAAAGAGAATTTAAACAAATCTAGCGCTAAATGATTCCAAAATACATTACCTGCCTGAGCTTAAGCCTGATTTGCATCTATCATGTTCATTTTTTAATAACTTTTCAGGTTATGAAGTCATGATTACAGCCTGTAATGCATGTTATATAACAAACATGACTAGTAAACTATTAAGTACACCCAATTCTTGATGAAGACAATAACTGCAGTAGACATCCCCACCAAGGTTCAAATGACCAATATGTCCTTGTGTAATAACTGAATACATTTCTATCAGTTCCACTTGAACTGTGAAAGCAAAAATCTTAATTATTTACATATAAGAAAACATTTACAAAACTAAAATCTTTCTGCCGCTCACATGCAGTCATAAAACATGATGCTGATAGACTGATTTTCTTTCACTGGTCCAAACTTTATCCAGGTCCGCACATGTAGACAGAAGGACTTCAGTTATTAGTGAACAAGTTGAAATGAAGTCTTTGCACATTTCATCCGTCTGTTTGACAAGTCACAACACCATTTACATCATCTAAAAGTATGGTGTCTCAGCTCATGTTAAATAAATGATATTAAGGGGAGGTGTCATAACTATTTATTAAACATATATGGTTCTTTAATCCAGTTGCCATGATTATTGTCCATAAAATTGTTAATTTTTTTCAGTTCTTGTTAAAATTCCTACAATAAAGTCTCTAGACTGTACATTTGACTATCTGCTCTCACTGTGGGTAAATCCTCAATTTTACCTCCTTCCTGGGAAGCTTATATAATGACCCATTTGAACTCATCTTAGTCTCACTACCTCTGCTTCCTTCTGTCCTGACATCACATCTGTTCTTTCGTCTTCTACTATGAGCTGCAATCCATGCAAAGCGTCCATCTCACTATTTTGTTGCCATCTGTTGTGTGTCTGCCTCAAAGTCTCCTTCTAGTCAACGGTATGTGGTTCACCTCTGAAGGAAAACAAGCCTGCAGAACCAATTACACTGAACTCTGCCGTTCCTAGAGGCTCCACAGAACATTTTAGCACCAGGCTCTTGTTTTAGTTTTTATGGCCCACAGCCTTTAGGTCCAGCTGAGTCTAAAGATGTGCTTACTCCACAAATACATTAGCTTAACTATTAGGGTTTAGTATTCAGCCCTGATCCATGATATTATAGATCAGAGTTCAGAAATTAGTTATTCTATGTCAAACATAAAGTGCAACATCAAACACTCAGACAAAATCTTTAAACCTTTGCACTGCACTACTAGCAGCCAAGTAATAAATAAAATGTCTCCCTCTAGAAATCTAGATAGATAGATAGATAGCCTCATGTTTTACCTGATAGACTTACATTTAATGCCTTTCTTTGTCTAAAAATCACAATACCACACAAAGTTTGTGCTCTGCTCATAGTTTAGTTATGAAATCCCAACGTGCACAGATGTGTCTCTCCTGCCATGCTGCCGACAGCGCTGTCAGCGGAAGAGTCAGTCACAGTGGATGACACTAGAGGAGGTTGTACCACTGTCTGTTTAAAAGTGGGTTAGCTGACCTCACTGACAGGTACCACTGAAGCAGAGAGGGTCAGAGCAGCAAACAGACATGAGTCCTAATGCCTTCAGTTTCCACCACGCTGTTATGTGGTTTGTGGTCATTTTGAGACTTAGTTTGTGAAGTTTACTTCCTGCCATGTTGTTTCTTCATTGTACGGTTTGATGCAGAAAAGAAGCAAAAGCGCTTCATTCTCCTACCAACGTGCATGTCGCTTCTCTGAGCTGCTGACTCAAATCATCAAAGGGGAAGCTGTATTTTTGTTAGATGAGTGTGTGTGAACGTCAAGAACTGGTTTTAATCTTGAGGAGTTTGAAACTCCTTAAAGGATATATTAGTGGCATTTATACACCGACAAATAATTTTTGAAAAATAATACATCTACAGAGTTTTTAGAAACACAACATAAAAACAGAAAAAAAGTAGTGGGGGGGGGGGGGGGGGGGGGGGGGGGGGGGGGGGGGGGGGGGGGGGGGG
>JAPXVT010000007.1:2585862-2596252 GCA_029823135.1 Acanthurus reversus | reverse complement strand
CATCATATTTGAGAGAGAGGGCACAATTTAAACAGGATCAAAAATAATTGGTCTCTGTCCATTAACTACTGTACACATTTTTCTGAAATAAAGTCCCATGGGGTCCACAGAAAGGGGTGTGACTTAGCCACTCCGTAGAAAATAGTTTAACTGTCTGTCATTGTTGAAATTATTTGATGTCTTTTGCTCTAACTTAACGATTGTCAATGTGAATAAAGTCATCAATAAGTAAATTCTTCATGTGACATTGTCTCTGGGCTTCATGGGGTCTGCATTTTGTATCCTCTGACTTGCTATTTAAAATTATGCATAACTTGTCTTATGGCTTTATTTATTGCTTTGCTATATGATTATCATGAGATAATTGCATTATATAGTGTATATTTGTCAAATGTAACATGCAGTAAATGTGTAATTTGCTGATATTTATGTTATTATACTGTTATTTGCATTGGTTCTGTATTGCTTATCTTCCACATACAAATGCCTTGTTCACTACGTGTCCAAACCAAACCCTTTTGGGAGATGCTTTCCACTTAAAAATATAACTGGTTCATGATTATGAGGTTTGAACTTGCAGTGGAAGCTTGGCACCAGGGACACCTTCATACGTCATTATTGCTGTATATGCAGCCTTGATTTTCACTTTTTGATGGTAGATTTTTTTTTTCTTTTTACATCCTACATGTTCCTTAATTTTAAGTCACAATCATAGAGGCTTTTTATTTTTATCCAAATGGGCTTGATTATTTTTTTCAGTTTATTCTAAAAGTCAATCTACTGCAAATAAGATAATGTTAATTTTTTTAAGTGATTTTTTTTTTTTGTACAACACTTCAGGACACACTTACGGCTTTAATACAGATATTTCTTTGTCAGTCATATTTTTACTGCTTTTCAGAGTAAAATTGTACATAAACAATTACCTAAATCAAATTTTTAAGGAAGCATGCAGTTTTCGCCGCCTTCACCTCTAAATGTCGTCATTCCATTTACGCTCACTACTTGGACGTGGACCAATTGGATAAAGCTAGAAGTCGTATTTCGACGTCACTCACCTCACGTGGACCAATCACAGAGCAGTGCGTGGAGCGAGGTGGGAGGGCTCTTGATTGGCGTGTCAATGCTAATTGTTGCACCATGCATTAAGACAGCTGGAGTTACTTACCGGAAGCAACTTGGCCTTTCTTTCAAAACAAGAGCACTTGTGTTGCCAATACGATAAAATAGCCGCTCTGGCCATGTAATTATGGCACCAAGGTTTTCTTTAAGTCAAGACGGTTGCCGCACTGAGTTGTTTCCTAACTCGTGTTTTTAGCTGTTTAAAAGTAACTTAACTCTGAATATTAAATTTGCACCGAATTTGTTTCGTAAGTGCTCTACATACATTAATTCTCAATTTTAAATATGATATCCGGTGAAAAATAACTTAGGTAGTTGCGGTGTGTTTTGCGCTATAATTGTAACCGGAAACACTATGTTTGGTTGTTGAGAACTTGACGTTAGTTTCCCTGCCAGCAGTCGCTTCAGTGGATCCAATGAGGTGACGCCGCGTTCCGGGCCCGACTACTAAGAGTAAGCCGGTGATAAGGGGAACTGAAAACTAGTAAGTGTGACAAAAAGGAGCCTCTAAATTAAGGCAAAACCAGACACACTTATTCCAGAACCTGTCCGGAAAAGTACATTCTGCAGGTTTTCCCTTCACATTATAGTTTGTGCTGGCTAAGCGAAGGTAAGTTTATGCCACAGCACAGTATGCCTCTCATGCTTTCTCATTGATGGTTGACAGACAGTGAGCTAGCTAACAGAAGCTGTCAACTTATGTTAGAGCTTTTTCCGCCACCTTAATGGCTTTAGCTATTTACCAGGAAAGGTCCAAAGACGTTCACATATTGTTCAGATGTGTTTGGGACTGAGCGGTTAACGGTGATCAGTAGTTGTTGTAACGTTATCTGACTAAGCTATGTAGCTAATACACATTTGCACCTTGTCATATTACAGGTTTGAACATCCTAGTAATTTAGGAGAGGTTAACCTCAAAGACTAGAGTTTTTAATGTATGCTATTTTTTCCCCCTAATGATGAGGGTTTGAATTGTGCATTCGTTTTGCATGAATGCGTCACTGCCTCATCAGGGGCTAGAAGTTTCTATGTAGATTGTTCTCTCTTTGTCACAGTGTTTTGGATTTTGATGCTCTCAGTCTGAATTTTCAGGTCTACCTACCGTTTGTATTTTTCCCTTTGAAATATGAATCTCAGTTTCCTTTGAGAGCAGATTGGTTTCTTGTAGTTATTAAAGCTTTATCCCACATTAAAGCTTTGCAATAGTATTATTGCCACGTGTTTGGAAACTGTCAGCTCCTGTGTGGGTGCTATCAGGTGCACTAACTTAAGGGACTTGCACATCCTTGGACAAAGGACATACCTTTACCTGGCTGGCAGCTGCAAACTGATCCTTTTCCAAATTAAAAGTGGCCACATCAGCCATGACAAACTATGAAACATAAACAGATTACCCAAGTTAACCCTAATCCTTTCTTAGAAGACAATGTATGGTGCAAAGATGCCTGTTTTTGCTTGAAGCATTGGTTTAAAAACAAAAAAAAAATCAAACCTGGGTGTGGAAGCAAAAAGAGCAGGTTTGGCTTTTAAGTTGAAGATCATCTTGTTCCTCTCGGGGGTTGTATCTGCTCCCACTCGGTCCATGAAAAAGAACAGCATCAACACTGAACCAAAAGCCTCCTTATTGTGCAGTTGGATGGATAAAGCTGAGTGTCAGCTAAGAGTATTTGGTTTTGGTGATGGTGTGTGATTTTAGGAGCAAAGCTGAGGTTTAAACAAACTAGACTAGCACGGTTAGGAAAAGAAAATGTTTGTGAAATCTGTTAAGTTGATTTAATTTAAAAAATAATAAGGAAATTAATGTTTGTATTTTTATCTCTACAGCTCTCATCATGGGGGGCAGGAGGCTGGCACTGGTTGCTCTCTTCTGCCTTGTTCTGGCAATGTTGCCTTGTCACACAGGTGATACGATCCTTCAACATATTTCTTTCCTCCTTTTTTTTTAACATGAGCTCTATGTAGTGGCATAGAGCTTATATGGCTGACTGTTTAGCCACAGCCTAGGTTCACAATGCTGCCAAGCTGATATCAGTAATGGAAATCTGCTGTACCACAGGATTGTCTGTGTTATTTGTCTGCCTTACCAGTTTTATGTCACGTGTCTTGGCATTTGCAGTTTCTGTAGCTGTCATGTCCATTGACCTGGGCAGTGAGTGGATGAAAATAGCGATAGTGAAACCTGGTGTGCCAATGGAGATTGTTCTCAACAAGTGAGTAAATCTGAGATTACTGACTTTATCGTGGTTGAGGTACAGTGAGTGTACACAGTTCCTTTTTTCCTTAAGAGCACTCTTAATTAATTGACAATAAAAATACAAAAGCATAATATTACATTTTCAAAGTTGAACACCATGTTTGATGTGTTTCTCCTCAGGGAGTCGAGGAGGAAAACGCCCATAGCTGTGTGTCTTAAGGAGAATGAAAGACTTTTTGGGGACAGTGCCCTAGGAGTGGTATGACTTCTCCTAAATTAAATATGAACTCAGAATATCAATTTAACCTGATGAATATTATTCACACAATCAATGAGTTGTTCAAACGTTGAAATTCCCTTAAAATATCAGCATTATTTTCTTTATTTGCTATTAATGGTCAGATATTGTGTCTATTTCAGTCTGTGAAGAACCCCAAAACTGTTTACAGACACCTGCAAAGCCTGATGGGCAAAAAGCACAACAATCTACAAGTGGCACTCTATCAAAAACGTTTCCCAGAGCACCAGTTGCAGGAGGACCCAGTTAGAGGCACAGTTTACTTTAAAAACACATAGTTAGTTTCTTTATTTGTTCCTTGCTTTATTTTTTCCAGTTTCCCATCATACAATAAATGCATATGTGTCTGCCAATATTATAACACGGTAATACTGTTATTTTGCTATACTAGGCTATTTTACTGTAATACCATATTGTATTGTTGTAAGTAGGTTGGCATGTTATTTTCCTCACCTCTTCCTTTGTCATTAGTCCTCATGTAGTATATTCAGTAATATGCTGTATGAGGTTGTGCCACATTGTTGTGCAGATGTTTGATATGATCTTTACCTCTGAAAACATGTTGTTTTTTTTATTGCTGATCATTGAAAAACTTTTTTGAACAGCATGGCAAATGATAAGATACTTTAGCTATCCTGAGGGAGCACGTTGTAAAAGATACATCAGTTTGTTTCAGAAACCATCTGCAAAAACATTAACAGATTATAGAAAGAAAATAGCAGCACTATTCTAGACAGAGGCACCTGACCTGTCTTTCTGCTTTTTCCCTACAAGACAAATGCAGTACTCACCAGAGGAGCTCCTCGGGATGTTGCTCAATTATTCTCGTGGCCTGGCTCAGGACTTTGCAGGTCAGTCTTCTTGTGGAAGAACACACATCATTATATGGCAGGCTGGAGAATGTGAAGCATATTAACTCTTTTTCTTCCTTCTTCTAATCTCTCCAATTCATAGAGCAACCAATCAAAGATGCTGTGATCACTGTCCCCGCCTTTTTTAACCAGGCTGAGCGCCGGGCAGTCCTACAGGCTGCACAGATGGCAGGACTAAAGGTTCTTCAGCTTATTAACGACAACACTGCTGTTGCCTTGAACTACGGGGTCTTCAGGAGAAAAGATATCGATAACACAGCTAAGGTCCTCACCAACTTCACTCCAAAATATGCATGTTAAAGAATCAGTAAGGTTTTATTCTATGTTTATCTTATCGTTAACAAATCCCTTGTGCAGATTCATGGAAACACTGGGTCACGTTCATGAAATGATAGTAAATCTGTGAGTAGATTTGCACATAAACAACCTCGCTACTAAAAACCTGCTCTGGGTTCACAAACGCTGCGTAAAATGCAGACTTGATCATAGGCACGTTTGTATGTTCATGAATTACAATCAATCATAAACTGACTGCACACTCCTGCTAGTCAGCAATTAGCATACATCTCTGCCCATGAAAAGCCAACAAAAGCCAACACAAACAAACAAAAAGAGAGAGAGATAGAGAAACTTTTTTAAAGCTGGATCAAAGTGAAGGGGGGTGAAGGGGAGGTGAGAAAAATATTAAATTTTCTTCTGTTAGTCGTGGTGTCAAAGGCACAGGTAAACCAAAGACCTGGAAGGAGGAAATGGACACTCCTTGTCCTCTGTTGTAAGAACCATCCAAGAAGTTAAACAAAAATGGTTCGATATGAAACTTGATGCAAAAATGCACAAGTTACACACAAAAAAAATGCACAGCGACAGAGGCTGCAGTCACGGCTGTCTGCTGCAGACGTGCCCAATGCCTGCTTCATTGGAAAGAGCTCTCTGTCAGGAATTACATTATTATTCAGTATGTAAAAAAACGTGTTAAGTTGATTTAAACAACCTATTGACATTCCTAATGAACCTAATCTGAAGCTTAAACCTGCTCTTTGCCCACTTATTAAGGTAAATGTGGTATATTTCTAATCTTTTGTCATATGTAAATTACATGTTTCAAAGGCATCCGTGTATTGTGAACGTAACAGAGTACAAATTAATTAACTGAATTAAAAATGTAATTTCTGATCATGGCAACCAATTTTGTGCATTTCTTATTCACGCAAGCACTACAAGCTGTCAGGAGCAGGTGTAGATTCTGTTATTACCTACGAAGAGATCAGAGCTACTAAAATATTGGTGAATGCCGAAATACATGTAAATGTCTGTCTGCGAACAGTTTACACACAAATTCATTCAGCTCACGTTTCATGAATAGGATCCATTGAACACATCCTACTAAAAAGTTTTGTGTGTGTGTGTGTGTGTGTGTGTCTGTCTGTCTGTCTGTCTGTCAGTCTCTCTGTCCAAAGTCTCATGTATCTGATTTGTTTGTGTCCTAGAGCTCCACTGTTGTTCAAAAACTTCTGCAAAACAACTGTTAAAAACACATCAGTTAACCTCACCTTCATTGCCACTCCAGTTTATGTTGACTCAGTCTGAGCTACAATGAGCAGCCCTTTTCAGAAATGAGATGGACCAACACACTGTTGGATTTGGTCTTTTAAAGGGATTTGTTGACAATAAGAACATTATAGAACATTAACATATAGAACATTTATCCTGAAAGTGTGCTTTACCATGTACTGAAGGAGTAATTGATTGGAATCTGGAATCTGCAGATTTATTGACAATGATTAATGTATCTGTAACTGTGTTGGAAACCAGACTCAGCTGATAAGTGACTACAAATTCCTAAAAGTGTGATCTTGTTCCTTTTTAGAATGTGATGTTTTATGATATGGGGTCGGGCAGCACGACTGCCACCATCGTCTCTTATCAGACAGTCAAAACCAAGGAGTCTGGCACCCAGCCCCAGTTGCAGATCAGAGGTGTCGGGTGAGTCCACTGATACAAAAAATGGCATAACATCTGAAAATGTCAGCAAAGTATTGATCCTGTCTAATGGTACAGAGAGGCCAGCCTCTCACCATCAGGCCTGGTGTTTCAAAGAGGTTTTAAAACATATGAAACTGAAAAGATGTTGCCAGTTTGAAGTGTGCACTTGAATGTGATGTATATCGAAAAGCTACTTTTAGTTTATTCTTTAGTTATGTACTGTTAATGGAGTCCCACAGTATTCAAATAGGAAAATAAATAAGATTTTTTTAAAAAAATCGTATGAAGAAATGGTGTAAAAATTCTAAATGAACATAAAGGCAAAGAAATCATTTAATACGCTTTTAAAACACAACTAACTGTATGAAAAGTTATTTCATCCTTTCTTCTTATCCTACATTACCAGGCCATTTTATTACATTTTATTTCAAAATACCCCTTTCAGCTGTTTCAGCTTTTTAAGAAATTAAAGCTGGGGTTGGTAATTCTGTTTAGAAGCATTTATTACAGCCTGATGGCAATCAAAATATTAAATGCTCCGAGATAGGGCTGGGCGATATGGGGAAAATATCAAATCCCGTTTTTTTTAAAGGCAGAATCATAATCTCAATTTTATTGCAATTCTTTAGTTTTTCATATTGGTTAAGACTATTTTACAAGTTACAAAAATATGGTAAGCTTATGTTTGGTTCCTGGTCTGTCAAAATGATTTTATTTTGATTTATGAATTATTAAATTGTAAGAATTTCACGTAGAGTAATGTGTTTTGTAAACTAACTGCGGGCTCTGCAAAAGTAAACATATGAAAATAAAAAATTATTTAACTTTTCTGGTGAATTTGCATGATGCTGTGTGGCGACAGGCAGTCAGTGTTGACATTGTCCCGACGTGGCCCCATCTCTGGATGTGGGGCGCTGCAAATTCAAATAAGAGAACCAATCAAAAGTACCAGAATCAGCATCAGATTTACAGATACTAAATGGCCTTGACTGTTCATAGCAAAAGAAGGCATTGTGCACATTAAACATGAAAAGCAACAAAATTAGTATTATTCAACAAATAGCCTATGCTCTTGATTGAATATATTCAGATGTAATCCTCTTTGTAATCCTTAACTTTTTCAAAAGTAACTGTAATTTAATTACACATTTATTCCTCGGTGACTGTAACTGATTACATTACATTTATTTTGTAATTAATTTATGTAATTTGGTTACATGTAACTACTTACTCCCCAACACTGCATGTATTTAAGGGAGGCATGGAACTGAAATGAGTGGCAGATAGTGGGATTTGATTATGCGTTTTGTGTCCGAGCCTAGAACTGCAACAGATAGAATGTGCACTGACGCACTATGTAACTGATGTCTATGTAATGGCGGATCATGGACACATTGTAATCTTTCTCAGTCCAATAACGTCATAACGCACACCCCTACTTACGCACAGTCCCTTACTTGAGAAAAAAATTACTAAAAGTCAGTTGTCTGCGGCTAGATGGAGATGTTACTTTTCAAGTCTTTCTGGCTTTCCAGTATTACCAACCTCAGCTTTAATCCTTTTTCTCAAATTTAATGACATTCTATCTTAAGTCTGAGGATTTTAGTTGAGGCCGTGCTCATATTAGAAATGATAGTCTACATCATGTATCACCTACAGAGCTGCAGTGGTTAATTTGATTCTTTGATTAGTCCATGGAAATCAAATTAATTACCCGCTTTGATAACTGATTTATTGTTTTAGTCGTTTAGGTGTATGTGTCTAATATGTTGAGAATGTAAAACGTAAAAGATGGTAAATGCTTCCTGTTTTAGATTGTCTGTAGATTCAAAACCCTAAACCACATTTTTAAATTGTAATTTAGGCCTCAAACTAAGGTGCACTCCTCTTGTTCTGGCTCTAGGTTCAACCGTGGGTTGGGGGGCTTTGAGATGGACCTGCGGCTCCGGGACCACTTGGCCAAATTGTTCAACGAGCAGAAAAAGAGCAAGAAAGATGTGAGGGAGAACCACAGAGCTATGGCTAAGCTTCTAAAAGAGGCTCAGCGGCTCAAGACGGTGCTAAGTGCAAACATGGACTTCATGGCCCAGGTAAGTCCAATCACGTTAACCCACAACCCTCATCTGAAGCACCCAGGACTGAGATTTAAAACCAGTCTTAATTTTGAGAGAGTGTGTCAGCATTGTATTCTAAGTCATTATAGTGAAACACAGTGCTGTCACATTCTCTCAAAATTAAGACTGGTTTTAAATCTCACATTTATAATTTTTAAGATATTAGAAAGATTCCAGTTTCTTGGTATTTCTATGAGAAATCACTTCAGTGGTACACACTCCTGTCCAGATAATCTTGGATGCAGTGCTATGGCAATGAAAAATGTGTTTCCTCAGGTGGAAGGTTTGATGGATGACATTGACTTCAAAGCTAAGGTGACCAGAGCTGAGTTTGAAGAGCTGTGTGCTGATCTTTTTGAAAGAGTGCCTCGCCCGGTGCAGGATGCACTCACTGCAGCAGAAATGAAAATGGTCAGTATTCTCTTTGCTTGACTCTACAAGTCCTCAAAGTGCGGCTTGGTTGTCCCATAAGACAGGATACCAGGACGAAACTTTAATGGTCCTTGTAGGAGAGATTTGGCTGTAGGTCTTTGTAGCTGCAGGATACAGAGTAGCTAGTTGGTGAAGAATAACCAAAACAAGTTATATCCTCATTTAGCTTTCGACTGAAAAGTCCACTTTCAGGGAATATGCTCTGGAAGAGTGTTTTTACATCCTGTCAGTTTTATACATTGAACAGCAATTGGCTCGCAGAAGATTGGTTTGACAAGCCTTTCCATCCAGGTGTGAAGTGTGATTTAAAGCAACACTTTTATGCAACTTTGACCATGACCTGTGGCTTTGAAACCGAAACTTAACGATGCACACTAGTGCGTCGCACAAAACAGCAATTATAGTAAAATCGAGTCATATTTTATGGAGAAAATGTCCTCTGATTTTCCCTCTGATGTTCTACAACTGCTCTGCCTCAACTCTGTGATTCATGGAGGTCCCTGAAAGCAACATGTAGGTTGCTTGCAGACCGAAGCTGTAGCTCCAGCAGTGGGAAGTTGTTTGGGACATCTCTGCTAAATAAAAGGCTGCAGACAGACAGAGCAGTTGTAGGACATCAGAGGGAAAACCAGTGGACTTTTTCTCCTTAAAATATGACCCGAATTTACTAAAATTTCTGTTTGTGCAACATATTATTGTGCATCATTAAAGAAGAGCCATTATGCTTTTCCGTCTTTTCTGACCTATAAATGTTGTTACAATGTCAGATACTTGTGTTAAACGATGCCAAAGATATAAGGAAGAGAGAGGACGCGAGTCACAGTTTTTTGAAGATCTAAAGAATTCACTGTTTGGTTGGTCATGTTTAGCTGCTCTGTAGGAGTCCAAAATTTAAATCAAAGACCCAAAACTGAGTATGAAGTGCTTAAGTTTTGTATTTTGAAGCCATGGGTCATGGTAGAAGTTACACTGTTTCTTTAAGGTAAGGACAGAGAAACTACACATCTGTCTCCCACACAAAGAATCTCAGATATTATTGTGAATTAGCAATTTGCAAAATGTATTTTTGAGTGGAGGGGGCTGAAGACATTTTTAAAATCTAAAAAGAAAACAGTTGTTACATTAAAAGCATGACAAGATAGATTTTTTTTTCATCTTAGAATATGACAAAATAATAAATAATTGATTGCTATCTTAAGGCATGGACTGATAAAATGTTAGCATAGGGCACAGTCATTTTTGTTTTTTAAAATAAGAAACAGTGAGTATAAATTGATGTTTGTATTTCTGCTCTAAATCTGAGTTCTAATATTTCTGCCAACAGGATGAAATTGAGCAGGTGATTTTAGTGGGCGGCTCAACCCGTGTCCCTAAG
>JAPXVT010000007.1:2405054-2418570 GCA_029823135.1 Acanthurus reversus | reverse complement strand
TGTATGTTGCCATGTAGAGAGGGTGAGCATGGAAAACAACGGCAAATAATGGATCTTTGAATATAAAGTTGAGTGAACTGGACGTTGTTTTCTATCTGTGCACGCGCCCGAAACTTGTTCACCGTTCGCCCCTCAGTGGCTTGATAATTACCGTTATTTTGTTTTAAATAAAAGTCACAACAAACTTCTTATCAACCTCGAAACAAGATTGTGGTTTGTCTGTTTTGTATATTTTGGAACATGGACGTAAAAGAGTCATGTATGTTACATTGTTATGATACAGAAATTATCTCATGTTCAAATGAGTGAAGAAGAATAAATAATGAATAAAACTACATCCATCGTGTGGTTTTAATGGTGTGATGTTCTACTGTTGATCTGTTCATGTCAAACTATAGAGTTTCATATAATGTAGGGATAGTTTTCAGTTGTTGTAATTAAGTAAAATGCTTTGTGTTGTGTTGTTTACATCGTTGTACCCCCAAAATGGACCCAAAATACGCTGCTGCTTACGTCACCTGACAAAGACTGATATGCAGGCATATGGTGTATACCCACTTATTATTCAGTCTGCATTGAGTATACTCACTTATAAATCCCCTCTGATCCTATCTGTTGCAAATCACCTTTTTCTAGAGCCTGTTGGCCCACAAAATACTTGCAAGTTTTTATTTTTGTTTTTTTTCATCTGTGGATGGACTGAGGAATAAGAAATAGTTCTCTCAAAACGCCTAATTATGTTCTCTCACCCTGTATTCTGACTGTGGACCAGTATTGATTGCAAAACCTGCACCTCTGTTGTGGCTAATGTTACTTTCATAATGATCCTCCTCCCTGAAGTCAAGCAGCAGAGGTTAAGTGACAATGAACAAATAGTTCTACCACTGTCCCATTTATGGATGAACTAAATATGCAAGAGTAGTCTTACATGTCACTGTTTATAACACATCACTGTTTCAAAAGGGCACTTATCCTTTGCTGAAAAAAAATTGAAAGCATAAAGTAAGAGTATACCCACTTCTCCAGGCACCACTACACAACTGGCTGTGGGTGCTTGTAAGAGGAGAGAAAAAACACTTGGAAGGGTGTGCTTTATTTATTGTTTCTGATCTTTGATTGTTTCATGACCAAACCACACAGTTTGCACCAGGCAGTGGCAAGGACAAATGATAAACAATTCCACCAAAATCTCAAACTTTTTTGCGCTTGGCCGACACATAACGCTACAAGCACTTATCTGTGATTGGATCATAAGTTTCAGTTGAAGGCCAGTGGGAGAATGCAGGGACCCTTACTGAGTCAGGACCCACACAACAAGCAAACACACATGATGCTAGCTTTGGCCATTGAGTTCAGATTTAATGTGCATGTAAGAGACATTGTGAGATGTTTTAATAATATCTTCTTTCATATAAAGCCCAATGATATGAAAATTTAAGGAGATACTTTTATAATATGAACTGTTGATGAACTGAAATGGATGAATTAATGAATGATAAATTGTTTGAATTTTGAAAGTTTTATTCACAAATTATTTGTGTCACCCAACAGTTTAGATAAATAATTTGCTATGAATGTCAGGTGGCTCTAATTTAATCCATGCACATGCTAAAAAAATTAATGTGTGTTCAGGGATGAATTAAACTGGGGGCGGGGTCAACAATATGAAGTGATGAAGGCTGGTTTAGGAGTACCAGCAAGAACTTCAATCTACTGGACAAAGGGCTTCATCAGTCTCTGCCTATGGCAGTTCTCAATTCCCATGTGCAATGTCAGATTGACTGGGCAACTCATCGAGAAGAAAGAAGTCTGCATGTAGTTGCGGTGCACATATCCCCAGGTATGGCTTAGGCCCATGTCCCAAACGGGCACTGTACTAGTAAGAAAGCAAAATGCTAATTAATTACACTTGGTTTAAAAATTGGATAGTTTCTGTGTCTGTCCTCTTTCTATTATAGACAGAAATAATCGTCCTTTTAGATTTTCAATTTTTATCTAGTGACCATTAATATAAACAGACTTTGCTTTTATATGTCATAATCTTATATTTTTGAGAATCTTGTTGAAATTCGACATAGACTGAATTTATACTTAAGAATATATAAGAACTTCTCATGGTGTAGTGGGCTACCATTGCTCTGGTATTTAATTATTTAAGTCAATTCAGAGACTGAGACAGAGACTTATTTACATCTGGGTTGACCAAATTTACATGTAAATTTAAAGTGTGTGAGGCAGAGGAGGACAAGAAATTGTTTTGGATCTGCCTGTATCTGCAGCTACTGTGGGCTATGTAACAACACATTTGATTGTAGATTTTGAAAAGACCTATCTGAGTTCAGGAAACTGCACATTCTTTTGATTCATGCTGATTAGTTCAACCTAATAATGTTTATCATCTTAATAAACAATTCTTATAATCTTTTCACTGCTGGAAAATGAAAAACAACAAAACTGCAAAAAGTCAGCCAGACGTTTCCCTTTTTTCAGTCTTTGACTTGTTATTTTTGCTAAATATATTGAAACAAGACAAGTATGATGAAGAGTAAACGAGCACTTTTCATTAGTGAAATGCTGGCGTGCTGCAGACGGCAGCGCCTCCACAAGTCGCAGCTATTAGCCGGTCCAAGCTAACTACAAACAATCGGATCAGGACAGGAAGTATATTGTTTTTTTCTTCAAAATAAAAGTACCACATCTATCTGAGAACTACATTGTTTTTCATTTGAAAGAACCTCGGAAGTTGTCATTTTCATTGCCGCTAGCTTGCCTCTAGCACCGCTGCCAATAACCTCACAGTTGAAGGAGGGACTTTGTTGAGCGCTGCGTTGGTGGATGCTGTACAGTGAGGCAGGAGGACCGAGGACTTGAGGAAAGGCACTTTTCGGGATTTTCAGAGACTCACAGGCTATTTTTCCAGACGACATCACACGGCAGACTAACAACAGATTGATAAACATGAAGAATCCTTTGTACTGGGCTTTGCTGGTCGGGATGACCGTCCTGCTGCTGGAGCAAGGTAAGTGATGAATTTGTCATCCTTGGAGCACTTGTTATCGCTATCTCCGAGTATGTCTCTGTGGGACTGTTTGTTATTATATCATTTGCCTTACACATGTCGCAGACAGTCTGTGCCCCTAACGTTACATTTGACAGCGTGTTTGTCGTCTAAGCCGCAGTTTACATTAAGCGATTAGTGAAGTGCAGTTGAGCTGCGTTGGTGCCGGTGACTTGACCCTCTTAAGTAGCCTATCCGAGTGGTTGATTCAAGTGTATTTTTACTTCAGTTATATTCGGCTGCAGCATTTTCTCTGAAAGTTTAATCCTGTCAAGGTAATCCTTTGCAGTAGCATACTGGTTTTGCTCTGTGCACTTTTGCAAATGACGAAAAAAAAAAAAAAAAGAAGAGGACGAGAACTACTGTTCATGATGCTGACTGACTGCTGAATAGCTTTTTGTTACACCGCTTTACAACGAACCTGCAGTAAAACTGAGAAATTGTCATTTTTGCGCGTGTGGCTGCTGCTACGCGTGGATCATCTCAAAGCATTGTAAATCTCACGGACGGGAGGTCTTTGCCGCAAAGTTGATTAAGTATTAGTTCGTAATCCACATTGACTGCGTGGTCAGGTCATGCAAGTTAAGCCATGCGCCTTCAGGCAGGCAAGAGGGCTTTGCTACTGGAGGGAAGGGCAGTGAAGCAGCTCGGTCTTTCTGACCTTGTTTACACCTGACATTAAAAATTCAATCTAATAACTAGATTGCTGCTGTATAGAAGCACGCTTAGAGAACGGACCAACAAAGGAAAATGAAATCAACCTAGTGCATATTTACCTTTATATTTTCTTCCATCACTAATCTGCTATAAAATAAGACTCAAGAAAAATTTAATAACCTGCTGGTAAATCCAGTTTGTCCTTTGATGATGGCACTTGTGGTCAGAGGTGAACAATAAGATAAATAAAAGGGCAATAAGTAAGATAAGAAAAAAAAAAAAGTGGAGTGGATGAATCCATAAATGGAGGGATGGTGGGGCATTGTTCCTCATCATCTTTTCACACCTCACTGTTTTATTTAATTATCTATTTTTTTGTCCACCTGTCCCTTTAATCTTTATAGAGTGTCTTGTCTTCAGCTCCAAAATGCTGCTCCCCAGAACCAAAGTTCAGCTAAGAGTGTAAAAAGTCAAACTCCTGTGCATGAAAAATGAGCTGCTAAAGAATCTGATATAAAGTGCTGAAATAAAGATATATATTTAGAAAATTCATGTCAAAAATAGGCAGAAGGTCACAGGTGTAGCTCTTTAATTATAACAAGGGATGTTTTTTATTTGTAAAATCATATGGTGACTCCAGAATTCTGCCCTTTGACCAGTGCAAACAAATTTAAATGGCTGTTTTCTCCACTCTTGTCATATAGCCTACCATATTCAATAGTACTGAATGAAGGTTTCATTGAATACCATTCGATACTCTGGTAAACTGAAACTCTGATGTTATGTTGCACACAGTTTTTGCTCTTAGCTCTGTAGAGCTTTTGTATGGACTCTTTGAACTTTTCATCTCTATAGTTTTGATATTTCCATGGTACAAAAAAGATGGAATTAATCAAAGGACTCACTGTGTGGTTTAGTGCACCAGACAGAGATTGTTTTAACTCCTGAAATTCAGCACAGTCTGTAACTGTTAATACCTCAAATTGTTACAAATGTTCCAATACAGTCATTATTTTGCAGGCAAGAATTAGTGTCAACTAAAGGAAAACCTCTGTATACATATTGACATTTTTGAAAATACACAAATTACAGCTACAACACAGGCAGATGGGGTGATAGCATTTTGTTTTATGCCACATTGTTGCACCGTTAAAAATAAAAATTGTCTTTGCCCTCTCCATTTTAAGTCCCATCCATTCTCCAGCCAGCACCAAAACTGTGCTGAATTAATTTGCATATCAGCAGATCTCTTGCAGAATCAAAGATATGTTAGATTAGATCAGATTAGATGGAATTTAAATGGTCCCCATAGGGAAATGGGTCTTTGCATAAACAAAATAGGGCACAGATAAGGAAGAAGCCAATGTAGACCACATGTTATAAGATTAACAAAGTGGAATAACATATGGAAAATCTGTAATGAATATCTGCAGGGTTGAGGGGTTGGATAGCCTATTATCATTTTCAGTCCAGCATGTTCATAGAATGCACCCCTAGAATTGGAAATCTTGTCATGTGGGGTTATCGATGTGTAACCGCCTTCTTTGTATCTGAAGAGGAAGACACTCAGCAGCTTTTTATGATGGCCAGCAGAGAAGACTCATCTAGAAATTCCTCTTTTTAAACAAAGGCAAAAATAATGACAAATCTGCGGACACTAACTCACGCGTTTTATATTGCATAGTATAATTTATTTTCTTTTGCTATTGTTTGTTCTTGGTTGTTATTTCGTCAAAATTCTTAATTCTTATTCTTAGTCATTATCATCAAGCTGCATGTGTGTTAGTTTTTATGCATCTATGTCACTGCCTGTCTATGTCTGCTTTAATTGTCAGTCTTTATGTCTATATCACAGTATTGTATCAAGTGCGTCATTTCCTGGAAACCTAACCAGGGACAAGGACTGCAACTTAGCCATGGCTAGAAGTCCTGTATACACTGTATCGGTTACACTTTAATTAGATGTAACAATGCCTACATGTATTGTCTCTGACAAATAAAATAAAAAATAAAAATAAAATGAAACAGATGGCTAATCTAAGATACCAGTTTGCAGAGATAACACTATCCAGACAACAGCAAAAAGTTTCATTTTGGCCTTTTTGGCTTCTTATTTATGGAATTAAAGTTTGGCAGTGTTATTTCTTTTTACATTTCTCACTGCAATTAAAAATGTGAAAAGAAACAAAAGGTCTGTTAAGAAATTGAACATTGTAAAGCTGTAATCAAACCCTGTTGCAAAAGTAATTTTTCTTATATCACAAATAATTATTATGACTTCTTTTCCATTACTCAGTTCAAACCCCAATCTACCAGTACGGGTGTAGCTGCCAAGTACGCTGTCATTACTAGTTTAAAATGCAGGACTATGGGTTTACTTTAAAACAGAAAGTGGCTGTTACAGTTGCTCCGCTTGTGGTCTGATCTTATTATAATCACACATGGAGGAAGCTTGTGCACATCATGAATGCTCATAAGAGAAATAATGATATTTTGGCTTGTATATAGATATGCAGAGAAATATGCAGAAGACCCTGCAGGTCTGAACTAGTCAGATGGGGTGAATGTACAAACTGAGGCAGATAACAGTAGCATAGAAAAACAACCCAGAGCAACTGATAGAGACGACAAGAAGCACCTGGGCTGCAGCACTCTACTGGTCGACTGGCTGAGGCCGCAGCCAGCGTGGCAGGAAGCGCTGTACGTCTGGATGGCAGTCAACACGAATAAGTGGTTAAAGCGCTTCTTGGTGCACTTCGAGGGGATGAGCTGCGGGCTAAAATTGCTGTGGGGCTGCGTCAGCTCGCTGAAGAGTGGGTGGGAGGCTTTGTCCAAAATGAAGACCAGTTCTGTTTCCTGCTGGTGTATTATGTGGTACCCTTTTTTGCTTCATTTTTTCAGGTAACAATAATTATTAGAGACGTTTAACATTATGGTGTTACATTATAATATTATTTTGTCCTTTGGCTATTTCATGTGCAATAGGAAAAGATGTGTGAATATGTCAAGGTCAGCTTCACAGTGACAATTACTGAACGCAGTCTTGCATTTTTCAACCATTTTATTTATTTGGCACAGACAGCTGTATGCATTCACCTTGACATGGTTGATTCATGCTTGACACCAGAGTCACACATGAAAAAAAAGAGAAACAGTAGTGCAAAGAAGGTGTATGTGGAGTCGGCTGTACAGATGTTTAGGTGTTTTCTGTTAAGTTGAGGCAGCGCAAACAAATTGTGTCTGAAAGTAGATTTAATATGTGAGTACTCTCACAATATTTATTGGAACCAGGAAGGATCTGAATTCCAACAGTTGAGAACCAAATTAACAGCAGACTGTGAAGGGCAGGTTGAAAACAATGAAATGCTGACATCAGTGGTAATAGTGTTGTCATCAAGAAGAAAAAGATATTAAGAAAGCAGGCGAACGACATCAACACCAAGAACACAGCAAAACATCCCAACATCAAACTACCCCAGAAGAAGCAGCACATGTTCTTTTTCTAACAAAGAAAAGAACAGCGGAGTATTAATCCAGCTTAAGATAAACACGGGTAATGAGGCAGCCTCATTGTCTAAGCGGGCTGCCTCCCTCCCTGTTTCTCTGTATGTGGCTGGGAGAAGACAGTGCTTGCTGTGTTGCCAGGATGCAGTACAAACTCTTGTGGGGGTTTTTTGGCCAAGACCCTTGCAGGCCTGTGCATTGTGCCCTTGTCCTTCCTCCTCAGCCTGTGTCAGCCAAAGATGAAAATTATAGGCGGTTAGAAGGAATTCTGAAGCAACAGCTGTTATTGGATGACTAGCTGAGAGAGCCGAGACAGACTGGGCTGGTGGTATGGGAGCCTTGGTGTGCCTGTTGTATGCGGCCTTTTGTTAAAGACATTGAGATCATTGTTGATGGGTAGAGTGTGTTTTCTTCTTATCGCAGGGCTACAGCTACTCAGTAGGGATGTCAAGGCAAAAGAGACAGAGCTGTTGCTGTTAAAAAAAATGTCTTTGCCCGTCTCTTGATGCATAGTCCACATAAAGCCTGGGAGCAGAATGTACAAGCGGAGCAGGCAGATGGCCGGCAATGGCAGGTAGATATTACCACCTGTGTGCAGTGGTGTGATATCAAAACCTGATAAATGATTGTCCTGTGAGTTCCAAGATTAAAGCCAGGTGGCTTAATGAATGACACTTTGCAACAGTGCACTGAAACACACTGATTTGGAGTGAATCTTTTTGATGCACTTTCCCTGTATCTGCCTCATCTACCTTTATTTATAACATCGATGTACTGCGTTTTCCAGAATGCACCCCAGAGACTGGGATGAACCTGTTGCACACAGCTGTGAGCTACAACATGCATATCATAGAATTTGTTGTCATTATGTTACTGTACATGTCACAGCAGCACAGGAGTTTTTAGAGTGTTTTTGATTTCTTCCTCACAGAGCAATATGCTTGCACAATGGTAAAATTCTCTTGTATTTTATTTAAGTGCAATTCAGTCTCTACATACAACTGTCAAAAAAAATCACTCAAATATATGTTTACATATATAGTTAATATTTTTACATGCTTTTTGTATTGGTAATGATTGAAGAATTGAAGGATCCTTGTTTCATCTTCCAGTTTCAATATGGTATAGCTATCGTTTAGATAGGTTAAAAAAACCCCAAAACCTCAATAATAATTCTTGACGATACAGCTGAAAAACCTATCAGGATTGTGAATTTTCATATCGATTGATATCGATAATTATTGATCATGTAGGTCTGACTTAGGACTTGAGTGCACTCTAACGGTTTGGAGTAGCTAAGGTGATAAAATGAGTAAATATTACAATATTTCTGACCAAATACCTCCATGCTAAGACAGTATTGTAAGATTGACTATTGGCAATTTCACAAAATATTAACCCAATAACTTTTTTTGATAATTAATCATCAGTAATGTGGATAATTGGGTAAAGGTAAATAAAAGAACAACAAAACCAGTCTGGAAAGTTCAGAAAATCACATCACCTTACTGTAATGAAGACTTTTCAACCAGTAACAGCCAACACTTCCGCCATATCATGATATAACAATACCCCAAATCTGTCATGATATCTTGTCTCATATCACGATACGATACAATATTGATTTATTGCCCAGCCCTACTTAATAATTAGTACAAATTCTTTGTTTTATGATTCAAGCACATTTTTTCCCACACAAATCAGCAGTCGATATGAAATTAGCCTGGATCCTTTTTGGCCCCTGGGGACCCCGGACAGATGTCTGCATTGACCAGTTGATGTTCCAGCTTTTACCACAGTTGGATTGTCCTTATGCCTGGGACACACATCTTGCCTCTACCTCTGCAGCCCGTCTGCATCGCCAGTCTCCTACATCATGCTTGTTCTTGTTGTTCACGCAGGCAGCCGCTGCTGTGTCTGCTGCAGGCAGCACTGCTTGTCTTTCTGTATAGAGCTTTCCTACGATCCTTCTCTTTCTGACCAAATAGCCTCATGGAAATGATAATTTATGAAATTTGTTAAGACAAGTTATTATGGAAAGTTTAGTTCAGAGTTAGCTATATCAAGTTGTTGGTGTTGCTACATTTTGTTAAAAATAAAGTTTAGTGTAAACTTTGAAAGCAGTAGTTTGCATATCACAGCTCAACATCCAACATGACGTATCATCTGAAAACAGTAGGCTGTTTTACAGTGCTCTGTGAGCTTTGAGTGAGAACATATCAGCATTTTCACATTCCAATATGTTAAGTCTAATAATCGTTTGAAACTGCAGGACCATCCTGTGACAGCTTCAGCGTTTCCAGTGTCAGTAGGTGGAACCATATTATTGCTCAGGATATGTTAGCGTTGTGGAGGGTAAGGTGTTAAAACTCAGTAATAATAATAATAATAATAATAATAATAATAATAATAATAATAATAACAGCAATAATAATAATAATAACAATAATAATTTTAAAACCTGGATACACCGTGCCAACACACAAAACATTCGTGCGTACATTGACCACAAATTATATTCTTAAAGTTATTTTGAATATTTCATGTGCTGGGATCATCAGTTGATATAGTTCTGTTCAAATCATGTGAATATGCATGTGCGTGTGACACCACACTGGTCAACTCTGAGTATGTTGTTGTCATTTCAGTTTATTTATTGGGCTAATAATAATTTAATATTTTGCAACCACCCTGAGTAAGAATGGGACACGCAGTCAATTACTTGTCCTGAATGACCTAGTAGGAAGACAGCAAAAGAAATAGTGATGGAAATTAGCAAGTTTCCTGTACGGGAAACACAACCTGTCTCATGGATACATTCCATTATTGTCTGCCGAGTCTGCTGTTACAGGTAAAATTGGTATTATCTGCTTCATCAATATGAGTTGAAAAAATCTGGACATGACATCCATGAAACAAGAAAAATATAGGACCAACCAACAATAGTCACAGAAGAAAGATTGATCAGATCAGAGTCAGATTTCTGAAGTGTTTTCTTCCTGGTTCATGGCCTTAATAAAGAGTTTCCCCTGGGTATTAAACTTTTTTTAAAATCAAACTTATATAATATTAAGGAAATTATAGGGTGATGAGTGTTTAGAATTGAGAGTTGTTGCCCCCAAAATTTTACAGTTGCCACTAGAGGTGCTCTGATTGATCGGTCAAATCGGATGATTTTCAGTCCAAATGACTCGATTGGCCGTCGCCAAATTAGCCGATTGGGAAAACTGATCTTTTATGAGTGAGCTGCGCTGTTTATGTCCAAATTAATGTACCATTTTAAAGTAGAATCACTCTGCATTGTGGGAGGCACCATAGCACCCACCTACCTTATAACACAAAACCAGTGTAAAACCTAAACAAGAAGCACATGTCCCATCATGCTGTCTGTGGGGCTGGGTACCATTGAGGCACCGACCAAAATGCCTCAATACCATCGAGTATCAAAAAATGTCTTGTTGTTCGGTACCCAATTTTGATAACTAGGGGGTTAATTTCATCAATGGCAGTGAGCCAATACGCATGCAGTCTGCTCAGTGTGCTAAGACCTAAAACCTCTGGTGATTGGCTCTGTCAGCGCTTACAGGAAAAACACAAGGTTGCCATGCGTTAACGTTACTCCAGAGAGGGGCTCAGCGTGAAGGTCAAGGGTGTTATTGGCGTAAATGTGTAATGTTACTCACATTACAAACGATGCGAGCTCCCCCTCAGACTGTTGCGTGCTCTCGTAAATAAACCTCATTGTCAGTGACATATTTTACGATGTCTGCTGCCAGCTCCTCCATTGGTAGCGCTTAGTTATTTCCTCTTGAGTTTCCTTTCGTAACTCCAGCAGATTCTCTTAGCAGGAGCTTAACAGCAGCTCTCCTAAATGCTCACAGCTCTTGGTGTCCTCACACAATTACTCTTTAACTGCCCACAGCAACTCTGTGTCAGACAGTTGTGTAACTTTAACGTTACGTCTTGGTAAACATTCCGTCATTTTATACAGTGTCCGGGCAATGCTAACATTACTTTGTTAGCTGGTAAACAAGCTGCAGGTATCAGCTGATAACAATCTGCTGTCCAGAGTTTCAGTATCAATTGTGGTGACTGAACTGTGACAGTGAATTATACAGAAAATAACCCAGCATCACGTTTTATAACTTAACCATTTACTGAACAACTGCATGAACAAACAATAACAAACACAAAGCAGTGTGATGTTTAGTCCGCTTTTGATGCAAACTTTTTTCTTCTTCTACCGTTTTGTTGACTGAAACTGTTGAGTATACCTTCACTGCCACCTTGTGGTGTAAATTAGTCATGGAATAACTGAATGACTTTGCACGTGATTTGCTGTCTCAGTGAACTACAGATAAAACTCAGCCAGTTTGATTTCTGCTTTTATTCATTTTTATTTATTTATACTACATTAAGAAAGAAGTTAAACTTAAAGTTGTGGTTAATTTAATACTTTTGAAGTTCAAGCAGAAAATGTCAGAGTGCTAAAACATTTAACTAAAGATTTAAAAATAGACTACTTAAGTTAAACCACGCTGTGGTAAATAGGTTTGTAATTTTTGTCTCATGAAGCTGCTTTGAGTGTGTTACAATATCAAGGAGCTGAAAAATTAAACTTATATTTTTTCCTGTAATATAATCTTGTTAAAACAAATACAACGGTACAGATACTGTAGTAGCAAAGGGTAAACATTTTCTTCTTTATTTAAAATCGGTATCGGTATCAGAATCGGCCGATCCTGAAAGAAAAAATTGGAAATCGGGCCCAAAAATCCAGATTGGAGCACCCCTAATTACCACTTTTCTTGTTTAATGGAGGAAACGAGGGCCTTTTTGTTTGTTGCAATTTTTGTTGCATTCTATTTCTGTATTCAGTAAAGTTTTTTTGTGTGTTTGTTTGTTTATGTATGTCTGTGTGCTTGTTTTCACAGGTTCATGTCACAAATGAATCATCCCTGGGTTTTCAAAGTTTGTATGAGTTAAATGGAAGCCTAATGACTTATTTGGGTCAGCAATCAATTTAGAGTGCTGGAATTTCACTGAAGGCTTTTAATAGTGTGGCTGTGTCATGGCATTCACAATTTAGAAGACAATGAATGAAGATGCTGAGAAAAACGTATTTGTTTAGCACTTCCTTATTTTTTGTCCAAATGCAAAATAACATAATTTGTGTCTGATACTTCCCAGAAGCGTCTCGTCCTCCTCCTTTCTCTCTCTCTCTCTCTCTCTCTCTCTTTCTCTCTCTCTTTCCCTCTATATATGTATATATATGTATGCAAATTGGTGGCCACAAGGGACTTTGCCAGGAAGGGGTGATTGCAAGGGCGTAAATCCCAGGGGGGACACAGTGGACATTTACCCCCCTTCCAGATAAATATCCCTCCAGTTATATAGTTTTAAAATATGGCTTTATCATGAAGTATGATTTTTAATATGTTAATAATTTGCACTGAAGGCACTTGTGCTGATTATAAAAGCAAACAAAAGAACGAAAGACTAAGTCCCCCCCCACCCATGTCTCAGAGCGGTTTAGTCCATAATAGTGTTTAGTGCTTGTGCTTTTGGTGAAGGCACAAAGTGCTGATTGTATGTGGAGTGAGAGAGTGTGCTCTGAATGTGAAGTAAATGATTACTTTTATAGTTAACTGAAGACAGAAGAAGGTTCAAATTAAAGGGGGGATTTGGACATTATAGGCTATTGTAATTAGCTAGCTATCTAGCTTTTCAATACACAGCTAAATGCTAGTGTTAGCCAGTTTTCCTACTTTACTAAAAAATGGTAGCTAGCTAAAGCTAACATTTGACATAACAATGTTTGCCTTGATTGACATTAGCTTTCTAGTGTTAGTGTTATGCATCTTATGTAATGCTAATGACTGAAGCGCACTGAGGGTCAACACTTTAAAGGGCCGTTTACATGGCACAACTTTTTGCATTAAACAAAATACTTCTGTTGCAGTTTGGCCTTCCTTTTACATGACAACAACATGCTGATGCTCCTGAAACTGCAAACGTGTGAAACCGGGTTCCAGAGTGGAATCTTTTGAAACCACAACCTTCTTTCTTGTGTGCAAACTGGCAAGGAGAGTGCCCGCGAATGCTATAATGACGCTAATACTAATGCTAGCCCAAGTCAATGCACGACTTGTCAATGCTCTAGCCACTACTAAACTCTGATTAAACACTCTGCAGTGCACTGAAAGCAGGTCGAATAGGACGACAGTCTATTGAGGCTAATTTTAGTGTTCGAAGCATAATTTTAGAAGTCAAACTACGGCTGAATTTCTTTAATTT
>JAPXVT010000007.1:2363714-2377065 GCA_029823135.1 Acanthurus reversus | reverse complement strand
AGGAACGAATTCAGATTGGCAAAGGGAAGTCAGCCACACCTCAGGTCATTAAATCTGCAGCACGGCACCTGTCTAGACACACACACACACACACACACGCACACACACGTCAGGTTGAACACACATCCAAACAGGAGTACACAAAATAAACTGTGCTCAGATAGGATCAAATCAAGACACACATAGAAACGCACACACAGTCACATGTACACACGCAGGGACACCAGATCAAAGGAAATGTCAATATGAATGATTGATGACGAGCCAACTACCTACACACATGCCATCCCACACTTGCCTTTATGGATTGCATCACAGGTTTTGTAGTTGATGTGCAGGCAGATTTTAAAAGATCCACATGAAAATGTAAGCAGAACAGATGATGCTTCATTTTGGACAAGCAGTTGTGGCAATATTTCATGTTTTTATACAGTTTTCCCTATCAAAAAAAAAAAAAAACATTCCGGGGCGATTGAAATAATTGACTACATGTCAGGGAAAGCTGCTTTAATAAGGCCACAGTGCCTGATCCAAGGTAGGTGCTGCTGGCGTACAAACTGATGTTACGGTTTTGTTTTCTTGCTAAAGCACCAACTCTCACAAGACACACAGTTCACAGCACAGTGCATTAAAAATCTTCAGGATGTCTGCACTTCACTTGACCCTGCCTGGCTGTGCAGTTTGTTGCACATCACATTACATTTTTTAAAGCATCTGCACTTGTTAACATTAAAGACTGAAAGAAGCACAGGGTGATTTTAGGGGGCTTGAGAATAAGGTGTTCACACCTTTAGTGTAGCCACAGGTGGGCCAGGGTGTGCCTGTGTCACCCAAACAGGCGGCTACCACACCCAAAAATCATATAGTCTTACTAAAATGTTTATTTCTGAACTAAGGCTATAATGGCCTAATTATAACAGCCTACTTGTTAATGTTATTACGTAATTAACTGTCTTTAGTGAATAAAACCTCTGGTGCTGTTTGACTGCAGCTAGACTACAATGAGTGTGGAAAGTCTGAGGGAAAGTTTGTTCACTGCAGGACAAATGTTTTTGAACGGCAACAAACACAGATGGAAACACAATACTTTGTGAGATACAATCATGTTATGTATTCTAAAAAATTTTCAATACATTTTGACTTTTCATTGACCTGAAGTTGTTAGAAATGCTCACATAAGTTGTGCAGGTAAGCAGAGACACTGCTCTATCAGTGTGATAAAATATGCAAAGTTTGTAGTAGCCTGTCTGTGGCAAAACAGTTTCTTTCAGTGGATATTTTATTTATAACAAGATTGATCTAGCTAGGCATTGGTGCATGTAAATGTGCAGCATTTATTCAGTTTGATCTCTTGAAAGCATTAATTGGAGCTCAAGGCGACTCAACAGGGAGTAGAAATGGGAATATTTTGGCATATCGCCAAACCCTGCCTGCAGGTAGCCCTATATGGAGAATAATGCATGGTTATATTTTTATGAAGGTACGCAGATGTTTAGACTACTCAGTGTTGTAGAGAAAATAAATGTGGCACACCCAGTTTTTCTGATGCACACTCAGAGTCTTTTTTCTGGCTACGCAAGTGCCATCAACATAAGTCAAAGCAGTGTATTGTTGATTTATACATAAGAATAACTTGGAATTATATTATTTTGTCCCTACAGCTAATGACAATATTCTGTGTTCTTTGTGTAATTTTCTGTGATGTTAATTATCCTATGTGTCTACCAACATATAGATTTTCGTTCACAAAGAGCCTTTTGGAAGCTCACTCAGCTTGGCCCAGTAAATTGAAAGAAATGATCACCCACTTGCCCTTGGTCAGACAGGACCAGTGCTCCCTTGGATAGGCTTATTATTAGGCCCAGACACAGACATGTTTGACCTTTTAGACTCTCAAACTTGAACAAAAGGAGAACGTCATTAAGAACTCAAGGTCAGAACACATAGACTGCAATCAGGTAATAATAGAACGGCCATCATACCTGTCTTCTGAAGAGTTCGTGTTCTTAAGTGTTTAATGTGGCCCTATTTATAAAGAATTCTTTTTGCTGTGCCAAGCAATTTCATTTTCCCTCATTGTTCGGACAGCTGCTCCTATGCTATAGCCTTTAATGTTTGGTCCATCAGGTAGAAGTCAAATGATTCTGCTTCTACCATCAATTTTACTTGTACTTTGTGATGGCTTTATATAAGTGACAACAATTCCAAAATGAATACCCGTTACAAGTTTTTGCTCTGTGTCTGTGTCACATTTCCTATTTTCATTCAAAAAGGATCAAGGGCTACTTGTAAAATTATTGCTAAAATTGTGTGCTTTGGTTTTGTGGGATTTTATCTGGAATACTTGTGGGGTTTGGGTGTTTGCATGTGCTTAACTAAGCCAAGCAAGTTAGTTGTAAAGTTAATTACCAGTAAACCTAAGTGGTTGTGATTTTAAATCCCCCCCAAAACCCCCTACAGCAAGCCAGAGGGGAGGCTTGTGATTAGGATTTCTCTTAAGTGGCTCTCCCACCTACGTATTCACATGAATCACTGCATCATTTTGACTTCCACATCAAATCCTACCCAGGCAAAACTGCACAGGGGAAAATCTGTATGACTAAAGTCATATTTTTAAGCTCTGGAAAGCCATATTCTTCTCCCACATATGATGAGATCTTGCAGCACAGCCAGTGCATGTTATTGGTGATGCTAGACCCTTTTCGCAATAAATTTGTAAGGTCATGTCACAGTCTTCCATCAAGGGGATAAAGCAGAAGTGGCTTTGTTGTAGTGCTTGGCAATCACTTCTCTGTCTCTTTCCCCACTCAAGCCAGAGGTGGAAGCTTGGCCATCAATATTCTCTCTCTCATTTTGTGCTTTCCTTTATCCCCTCTCTCCCTTTCAGTCTTGTCCCAGATAGACAATTGCTTTATTAGACAAGGACCAGTGGGCCCACCAGATCTAATGCTACAGTTTGTTCAAGCATGTTCCCACCTCTAGAATTTCAGCTCATCAAGCTCCAGAAATCTATGGGAAATACATGGTTGTTTAAAATACATTCATAAATCACTAGATTTCTACACATGGTGTTAGCGCTTTACAGTCTAATTGTGATAAATTTAAGTTTTGATCTGAATGCATTTTTCATGAAATGATCTTTAAAATGCTTTAATAATAGCCAGTACTTTTTGCATTTGATATCTGGATCTCATAGTGATAAGACAAGAATTTAAAGATATTTATTCAGCAGGTCAGAGTGCACCACTTGAATTTTGGTTCTACATTCTTGATAGATCTTTACTGAATTAAAATTGTTGCGTAGGAAGTCTCATCATTGTTCATGTCAAGATGGGGATTAGTGTTATTGATTGTTTTCACTAATTAGCCTAGGGGCTAGTGATATCAATAGACATCTGGTTAGCATATTTTAAAATGTGACCACAAAGAATCTGCTTTCAATTGCTCAGTGTGAAAAACAATCACTTCACTACCTCAATATCATTCGCACATCCGGATTCTTGACTGAAAATATACTACCTGGAATTCACTGAATTCAAGTATAGATTAAAATAAATAAAATCAAATAAGCCCGTTTATTAATCCTAAAAAGAAAATTGCATTGTCACAGTAGCTGAATGAATTATGAACAACACAAAACAAAGTCCACTCAAAGAGGCAGGCCTAGAAATGAAATAAATTAATAACAACATACTGTAAAAAAGAGGTGTTAACTTGAAATGAAACAAAAATTAAGACCGAGACAATACTGTCTACTAATAACGACGAATGTTTTTAATATTAGTACCTACTGTTCCATCGGTAAGAGTCAGATTGACACTGTAAATTGATCTGTGTTGGCATGGTGAACAGTTGGTTTAAATTAAATGAATGGTTTGAAATTTTGCTCTTTCAGGCGTTAGTTTAGCATAAAGTTTTCAAATGTGATCTAGATGTCTGTTTAGCATGCAGGCTTATATCTTGTGACACTGTGTACCTTATCTGTGTAGGGATGGAACTGATTGAGTAAAACTTATGACAGACAAGCAATTGTGACAAAAATACGAATGTAATACTTTTTTTTAACTTGTACTTTCTTGCATTTTAAAAATCTTTTCCTCCTTGTGATTGTAAATAGGTTAATGTGGTTTTTGACTTTGTATTTTGTGAAAATAAATAGAAATTCATGTTTATATGGCAGAGAAAAGGTTTTAAAATGAAAGCTGTGATTATTTTAAGGCAAGACTGTGCTAAAAATAAGCTTAATGGAAATAAGAATTGCAAATGATAGAATATCAGAGTATTGAAAATGATAGTCGGAATATCAGTCTTTCAACTATGTATGAAACACAACATCTATCATTGTGACTGCAGATATGGAGGGGAGGAAAAAGATAGAGAAAAAAAGTGCAGGTAAACCAGTGGGGGTCCTTTCCAGGAGCCCTCAGCCATCTTGATCTGTATTTTAAGTCTTAAACCAGTATGGGAGGTCATTGAAAGATCTACACAGGCTATGGTAATGCCATGTTTAAAACTTGTTATTCAGACGAGAGGAGGGTGAGAGAAAGGGAGCTTGTTTTCTATTGGTAAATACAATGTCAGGATCAGATCAATCTTGCTATCTCCAAATTCTACTGAAAATTACTTTTAAATAATTTTCCCAGTCCTCAAAACGAGACAGTGGAGATTCTTGCAGTGCTAATAATATTTTGCTGAGCAAGTACCAGGTACAGCCTTGATTTTCTCAACCAATGTGACCCTGCAAATATACACTGGCCTCACACACACACACACACACACAGACACACACACAGACACACACACATGCACACACACACACAGACACACACACACGCACGCACACACGCACACACACATGCGCTCACACACACGCACACAGCTCTTTGTGGGTTAGGTGGTTAGGTTAAACTCTGTAAAAAACAGCTTAGAAAATAGCCTGTAATAGGAATTTCATGCCATGCATACAGTATTTGCTGTGGAAAAAAGTTTGTTAATAACTGTTAATGAATTGTCTAATTGCTCAGTGTATTCATGTCCAGGGGTGGCAGTCAGAGAAGTTGCAATTTTGAGGGAGTTTTTTATAGACGAGGTTTTCTTTTTACCAATACAAATATCTTTACAAAGTATGCAATACTCCAAGGATGGAGAAAACTGTCAACGCAGAATGGTAAAAACATTCCTCATCAGGGTAAGATAGTGAGGGTTGTTTTTTTTTGTTGTTGTTGTAGAAGGTACCAGATCAATATCACCAGTTATCAGTACATGTTGAGGAAAATGATGCCAACAACATCCGAGAGTTTCTTCTTTTCACACACCAGCTCAAAGTGACACAGTAAGCGCTCATTCTTAAGGAGAGGTATTTTTTATTTTGCTCAGGTGTAGAAAGCAGGCCGATCCTCTTTTTTCCCTCATAACTTGAGAGTGAAAGTGCTGTTGAAATAATGAGCAAGGACTTATCATTCTCTCATAGGTTCACCTATGATTGTGGTACTTTGCAAACACCTTGAAAGATACTACAAAAGAAACATTTTATATGATAACCATCCCTAGTCCTTCCTTGCGGCTTGAAGCTGTCAAAGGCATATGTCAGTGATTAAACTAGCTCGAAGGACACTTCCTTTAATGCTTTTTTTTTCAGCTTGAAAGCTTAAATTGCCTCAAGCAGGATAAAAAATTTGCCAAAAAAAAACAACAAAAAAAAAACCCTAGCCCCAACCCCCCCAAAATACAAATAAAAATAAATTAATAAAAATTATAAATGGTGGCATTACTTTAAGGAAAAAAAAAGAGTGCCCTGAGTTCCCTTTCTTTTATGTATTTTTGCCATTTAAGAAATGTTGGTTATGTAACAATTAAAAACATTTGTCCTGCACCTAGATCAATATGTGTTTCCTCTGAGGTGAGAAAGCAAAATAATTAGTTGGCATGTCAAGATAAGTAAAGTCAAAAGGTAGTGGAATTCTTTTTTAATTAGGATAATAGCATATAGATATTTGCATATAGTACACAAATCATTCAGCTTTTTGAAATCTTCATTTTCTGTACATCAATGCTGCAGCATAGTCAAATAATGAAAAACACTTGGAGTAGAATTAATCTTTTTTGGTCATTTAAAAGCAGCAGAACAAGCTGAAAACCCAACAAAATTGTTATCATACATGGTCCTACTTGTTAACTTGAATATGTTTGCTGGACTTTTTGTTTCTTGTTTGACTTAGTAAACATCCTTATATTCTTTGTGGCAAATGTTCATGGAATAAAAAAGACCATTTTAACTGTATGAGAAATACGAAAGATAATATTGAAATTTGCAGAGTTTAAACCAAGAGAACATCCATCTGAAACAGCGTGGAGCAGCAAATGTTGTAATCCTATTACAAGTCACATAGATGAGCAGACTTCATCCTGCAAATCTAATAGAGGCCACTCTGTTTGGAGAGTAAGCACTTTTTTTCTCACCTAACCAAGGACTGCTGTGCTTGCTGGGTGACAGCATTTTCCCCTCACTGCCCCATCTCCAGAAAAAACTAACACAATGTACCTTGCTTTTTTGTCAGTTGTAGATAAAAGGATGTGACATACAATGGCATTTGTCAGCTATGTCAAATATGAGTCCAAAAGCTTTTTCAATCTATAAAAAGCTTTGTCTGCCCTGAGTTTTGTCGACACTAGGCTTGGGCAATATCCAAAATTTAATATCACGATATTGTCCCGCCCAAATATCGCGATATACAATATTATCGTCTGGTTTGGGGGAGAGTGCATATTTGTGGTATTGCCCTGTTTAGTCATAACCTGCCTGCAGCAAAGATGACATGTATGGCCTTATTTGTGTCCTTTGGCTCGCCATTTTTTCCTGCTTTAAACTGAAATATTGCCAAATTGGCAAGCTGGGGTCCTTGAAACTAATTTCTGTATATAAAAATACTGCATGCGTGCTTACATCATGCTAATAAACCTGCGATAACCACCTCATCAAATAACCACACATTGCATCCACTGCCACGGCAGCTCCACATGCATTTTCTTTTCAAAATAAAACTCGAAGATGTAACAGCTGTTCAGTATTCAATATTATGCAAAATATCGCAAATGACAGCAAATATTGCGATATTCGATATCTAATATCGGCCCAAGTCTAGTCAACACTTTTATATTTTCCTCGATTATGTCTTTCCAACAGTCTGATGAAACTGCTGGTAAGTGTTGTGTTAGCATAGGGGTACTCTTTAGGGTCATTTCATTCTTCCATTTAACATTAATGCCTGTAAAAAGGCAAAATCACCAGAATTTCCACACTATCATTTTTTTAAGTTGCTACCCCTCAAGACTGACCCCCTGATCATCGCGATTTGTGTGTTCTGGTGGGAAAATTATTATTATTAAATTTTTTAATGTCAGAGTACCAGTTGATTGTTGATTGTATGCAATAAAAATGCTCTTAAATAGTCTTTAAATTTAACTAACATGATTTATGCATTTTCATGGTATAAAAGCCCTATGGCATCCTCAGAACACATAATCTTATTTTGCAGTGGCAGTATTTGCTGGCAAATTTTAGGCATTATTACAACATCACTGGACAGTCACCAGTGATTCTTAAGAAGAGTATGGACTTATATCCAGTCAAGCAGATTCCATAGTCTTGATGAACATGTAAGGATGTATAGTGCATCTTTTCTATAAGGTTAACATTTAGGTTTGCCTGACTATAACTGAACAGTAACTTCAGCTTTTTTGTTAGTAACTTGAGTCTAGGACTTGAGGATTTTATAAAATGACAAGGTTATACATTTGTTATTTTTGACCAAAATATGTCTTCACCTTGGATTTACTGTTAAAATTGTCCCAGTAATCCATTTCTATCTTTTTTCATGTCTGTCAGCCATAGATTCTCTCAAAAATAATGCATCACTTTAACATGAGTCCATTTCCTTCTTTTCTCACCAAACTGAGTCTTGCTCCCTTTCCTTCACGTTTTAAAAGACCATGAATGATGGGCTCTCCTGCACAGTGTGACATGACCTGGGTTGGTTTACCTAGGTGAAGAAGACTATAGAGTAAAATCCTCCTTATCAAAAATACAGTTTCTTGTCATTATCTTGGAAAGCCCTTTAAATACAGTTCTTTCTGAAAAGGTTGGCCAACGGCTCACTGCACCTTGGAGTAAAGCTGGTTTGTATAATTTTGTACATCAAAAACAGAAAGGGAAAAGAAAAGGGATTATTGGAATGTCTGCATATGATCATCATGATCTGTAGTTGTTAACCCTGTTGTTGGTAGTGCATTTAAAGTGGAGTAGAAACATTTTTTTTGAAAAGGCTAATGAATACAGTGTTTGTCATTTTCGCCTCTCAGAATAAAGGAACTGCATTACTGGCATCATACTCAGGACATCTGTATGCAACAAGCAGACGGTGCACATAGCAACAGCAGCTCTTCCAGCATGTCCTTAAATTATCCCCACTGCCACACACACAAGCACACACAAACAAATATCCAACTAGTTCAGCATGCGAGTTAAGGGTGGGGATCTCAGTGTGCTCTCCTGGTGCCTGTCAGACTAAAGAAAAATTAAAGCCGTTCAGAGGAAGCTGCAGAGAGCTGCTCACTGCATCATGCTGATAACGTCCTCTCACCCAGTACCTGCTCCCTCCCACCGCTCCTTTGTTGAGATTTTTATGATATTGCTTGACTGGCTCAAGGGTTGCGGGGGGTGTCCCTTACTTTCTTAGCAAACATACATCAGCAACACGGCTACTGTCTGCATGTTTCTGTAATTGTACGTGTAAAATGGAAACAGGCCTTATAAGGATTGAATCAACGTGTTGAAAGGTGGTGATAAATTGATTCAGAGTTCAGTGCCAGTTTGCAGAGGGTTGATATCGATGTGCTCTGGATGTGCATTGTATTGTTGAGAGGAGCTCAGATGTTTGTTTAGGAAGATGTTTTAGGAATTTTTTCTATGGTACATGCTTGTAATGTAAAGGAATTCAGGGTGGATCAGGTGTAGGAGAGTAGACAGGGTTGTGTCTGTTCATCCTCCTCCATTGAAGCCAGCAATTTGTGCAACAGGAATTACCTAAGCATTCAGCTAACAGCAGTGCACTATCCAGTTGTTCAGATGGTCCCCTGCAGGGTGATTCCTGTCTGCATTGTAATTCATGTTGTTTGTGTAATTAAAACAAAACAGACGCAGCAACCAGGTCTAGTAGATTCCGGAAAGAGATAGATTTTAAATTATTTGCACTGGATAAAAAAATGAGAAGACACTTAAAAAAATAAAGATAAAAATTTCAAACCAATGACTTTAACTCCTGTGAGAAAAAAAGGGATTGCAAGTCATTTGAAATTCTGATTTTCACCAAACATGGCACGTTTACAAACAGATGTTGCACAGCATGTGAATTTCTTTCCGTCACATCAACACTGAAGTCATTTAGCAAGTTATTCCTAGACACACAAATTCATATTTTCATGGGTCTTCCCTACCTTCTGCTTGACTATGTGTGCACTGCATTTGGTCGGATGGGTGTCTATATGTGTGTATGAGTCACTGAATGGCTAAAATGGTATCCCACAGTCAGCTGTCCTTCAAGGGAGGCTTCCACATGCCGAGCTTACTTGCCCAGAGTGGGCCGATGGATCACTACACACGTTGTGATGGACAACACACTTGATGGACTAGTAAATAGCATTCATTGTGCTCTTTGCAAGCTCACTGATTTCTTGTCCTCGAGAGAGAAGTAAAGGAGGTCTGCAGTAGAAAGCTTGGTTATGGCTGTGTTTAAGAGGAAACGGAGTCACTCTAATATTTACTGAGATATGCATTTGTATGTGATCAAACCTGAGACTGCAAAATGAAACAGCCTTGATTGTTTGACAGCAAGGTGCTTTTCATCTTGGAAAACAGCATGACTTCGTTTTCACCGTAGTGCTCTTGTACACCACTCCACATACAGTACGATAACCAATATCCAATCAAGAATGGCAGCATACCTTTGATTAAAGACATAAAGAGATATTACACTGTTTCATGAAGGACTTATTCATTGCTTGTTTTCACCGGAGTCATTTATTTGGGCTGTGATGTAACTCACTACCCATGAAATACAGAATGGTAATGACTCAAAGGTCAGACGCAGACAAAGTCCGGGTGGAGGTGCCATTTGTTTCTTAATACCCAGAGAAACTCTAACATTATCGATTTCCTACGCCACATGACTTTGAAAAGTAATTACTGGGTTATATATGATGAGATTTCCCTCCCCAAGGGATAACTTTATTACTACAATATAACATCCTCTCTCAACCCCTAAAGAAATACAAGGTAGTCAATACAGTGTGCCAGTTGTTTGCATACAAAAGGAATGGGCAACATTAGCGACAGGAGCAATTTATGTAGCACAGCCATGGAAGTGAGACAGTGAAGGGCGTTGGCAAAAGGGGTAAAGAGGATGATTCTTTTTTTTTTAAGTCCAAGAACAATATATTTTTTGCATGGTAAGGGACTCATCTGTGTTTCACGCCGGTTTGTTTGTGTCTCACAGGGGGCCTATTCTATTTGTTCCAGAGAAAAATAAAGGTGATTTTTCATATGGAAGAGGGAAGAAGCAGCTTGGTAGGTGCTTGTAGGACCACTCTAGAGGGAGGCCGGACACAGTAGAGAAGAAGAAAAGAAGAGAAAGGACGACATGCTGTATATAAAGGATATTTTAGAGGACAAGAAAGGAGGAAAAACTACGAGAGCAGTGCAAGAATATAAGAGGAAAATGGGATGGAGCAAGGCAGGAGAGTTCTGATTACTATGCTCCATGCTGTTGCACATGGCCCCTCTTCCCAATAGCCTGAAGCGACCAGGGCTCAGATTTGGGCTGCCAAGCAAAAGGTGGATATCAACATTCCTTTGAGCTTTCCTACGTCCTTCCCACCTAACCAGACTTCACACATGCTGCTTCTATCAACTTAGTCCTTGTATGCGGGTCTTTGAAGTGTTGGCTATGTGACGCTTTTCATGCAGTCTAAAATGACCTTTTTCGGGTTCAGGCAATATTAATTGTCAGTCAGTAAAAGGTCCTACAAAGCCAATTCAGTTGATTAGCATGTGGTCATTACAGACTGTCTTGAATGGATCATGCACAGTATGGAGAAAAAAACAAAACAAAACAAAGTTAAACACATTTTAAAGGGGCTATGTGGAGTTCAGCTCAGTTAAGGCTGCTAAGAATTCCATTTTTTTTACAATATTATAATTCACTAATTTAAAATGAAATGCCAAATGAAAAAGTGGCAGGCTTTTATTTCCCGCAATTCGTATGCATGTTGGTGTTTCTCCCAATGTAGACATTTTCCAATACAACCTTCATATCTTGCTTACAATGTGAATGCTTCTCTTTAATGGTTTGCGCTGCCCACTCTGCATTTGTTTGACCTTAACTTTAACTGAAGCAGTCTGACTGAGGCTTTGACACTCTGTTTATGCTAAATCAATCTTTTTTGCACCATGCCATTGTTCAACATATCATACTTTAATCCTTATTACATAGTATTTAATGGAAATGGTTGATAAATCATCCTTGCTTCCTAGAAATGACATTGATGTACTGCTAATTAGTAATGGCAAATATGTTTATGGAAAAACATAATAAGATGTTAAATGTATCCACAAAATGTGACCTGACCAAGAATGCACAAGTGGCAAATAGTTGTGAGTCATTGAAATATTTTTTTGAAAAAAACCTCAGCCTTTTGTTAAGTTTAGGAAAAGATAGTGGTATTGCTTAAATATTTAAAAAGTGATTTGTAGCACAAAACAGAGCCGCAGCAATGCTAAACTCTATCCCTGACGTACTGTGTGGATAAATGAGGAGTGAAATGATGAAAATACACCACTGTTTGGTTTAGTGTTGGAGGTTGTATTGCTAAAAGGCGCAAATGTTACGGTCAGTAAATTAGGACTCTGTGAGCATAGACACGTGCTATCGCAGGTGTTTGCAGAGCACTAAATAAATAAATAAATGTACTACATTAACCCCACCACAGTTTCTCATTGTGTGTAAATTGTGCTGACCCCTGTCATTTCACTCAGGACCTGCATTTTCTTTTTTCAGCTCAAGAAACCCAGTGGGACCCACAGCTTAAAGGGCTGCACCTGTACTAATGTTGAGAACACACCAAATCATTTCATTGAATGTCTTTACATAGCTTTATGGCTGTGTCTGGTAACTGTTTAATTAGTTCGTAAATCTTACACAATAGGACTGACGGTACATCCAATGTCTTGCATGTGACTAACCCTAGTTTAACTTGGCACCTTTATTTTAAAACCATTAACCAAAGAAACCTTTGTCAACCTCTCCCACCAGCTGTGTGAACTTGGTGGCCATCTTTGATTCAGCTGCCATCTGTATGTATGTTCCTTTGTTTGACCTCTGTGTTCAAAGCCACCACACACACACACACACACACACGCTTTGTCAGAATAGACTTCATATTGTGTTTTTTCATCTTTGGTATTTGTTGATTAACTGGTTTTAAACGTAAAATCCTTCGCTGGCCTTTTTAATGTTGCACCAGAGTGAATTTTTCCGACCTTTACTTTGCAGAACTCCAAATCTTGAATCTACCGAGAACTGATTGGGTTACTTTGGTTATGGTTATTAAATGAATTATTAATCGTGGTTTAAAATTGATTGTTGGAAAACATATGAAACTGAATTAATATATCCACAAACTTTTTTTTTTTTAAAGGTGGTGCTTCGAGGCGGATTTAATGTAAATTAAATCTTATTACTTAATGTGAATATTAATTATGTCTGATAGCCAAAATATATAATTAGTGGCACCCAATCCCCGACACTATGAGTTAGAAGTCAAGGTGCGTTCTCTAAAGTTATTGCAAATGGAATAAGGGTGAAACATGATGTTATCTATGCCCCTCTGGTTTCGTCTGGTACAAGCACAAACACACGGCCACTTCAAGTGAGACAGCAACCGATCCATATTCTGTCAGCACATCATAGTGTAATAGCTCATCAAAATCTGTCAGTACGCACAGGTAGTAGGCTGACAGAAACACTACAACATGCGTTATTCACTAAGAAAACCACATGGAGCATCTATACTACTGAGAAAGGAAGAGATGATCATTATGCACTGTAACAGTCTAGAATGAAGAGGAGGGAAGAGAACATCTTTCCATTTGCTACAAGGCATCCGTTCTATTCACCAGGAATGGGCAGCACTCTGGTAGAGAGTAAGCGTAAAAAAAAAAAAAAAAAATGTTGCCACTGAACATAATTCATGCAGCAATTATGCTTCTCTTAAAACATATTTTTTCAAAACAAATTAG
>JAPXVT010000007.1:1726300-1737063 GCA_029823135.1 Acanthurus reversus | reverse complement strand
GGGAGTAGACGTTACTGCAAGGGTGGTAAGACACACACACTCACACACATATCTCGGTAACGTCAGAGATTACGTTTTATCTTCACGTTAACTGCTGCACGTGAGCTTGCTTCTCTCGTTAGGTTTAACTTACGGGTTTGGCTGCACTGATATTCATGAGTAACTTGCATGAAATGAAAAATCATGTTTACCAATCCGACACACACGGAACACTCAACTTAATGTCAGTTAACGTTACTTTTCCGATGTCGGCAAAATAGACGAGTAAGTTTGCTAGTTACGTAACATACGTACGTAACAGCTAACGTTATTGACGTTTAATATTTTCCCAAGATTGGCAGGTCGGCAAACGACAAACTCGCTCAATATCCCTGTTGAACTGACGTATCTGTCAGTGCTCGCTCATCCCAGGTGAATGTTTGGGCAAAGCAGGAGAATAATCCGGCGCCGCGTTTGGTCAAATTCTTCTTTTTTTGTCTTTGGCAGGGTACGCACTGCTGCCCCGCGTTGTTAGACTTGAGTACTGCACGTGCACAAATGAAACACGGCTCTCAAGCTTTTTTTTGCGTAGTTTTATGTGACAAATCGTACCAGCGTACTTTGAGGTCAAAATGCATATCTGCTACGCAAAATACGTACAAGTTGGCAGGTCTGCTGTACTCAGATGACAGAGAGCTGCTGCATCATGACGCACTTCAACTGTCTGATTCACATTTGATTCAACAGACAAGAGACAGCTTATTATTTTACATGATTAACTGTAATAGAACAAAATAAACATTTTGATTATTCATGTGGCCTAATGAAATGCGGAGGACATCCACTAAACCTGCCTGTAAGATTTTAGATAGGACTGGTCATGTGTGCTGTTGACCAGGACAGCCACGAAACTAGCGCTCCGCCAGCTGCGCTGCACTTCAGACCTGGTTTGGGCTGGCGAGAAACGCAGCCCAAATTTACCACCAAAATTTCACTACGATAGCGCATCTTTACCCTGCTTGGCGCAGCCTGGTCCACGAAAATAGCAACTTGGCGCAGGTGGGGGAAAAAAAAAAAGCCAATTGCGCTGCACGAAATTACAAATACGCCTAGACGTGTGCTTAGACCAGCTTTGCGCCATCATGAAAATAGAGCCCTTAGTATTAACACCAATACCAATAACTGGTATCTATCCATACATAGAAAAACCCAAGTTGTCCTGTCTCAGAAAACTTCACGGGCCCTATTTCAAAGATCTGTGGTGCATAGTCTGAAGTGCACAGTTCAAGTTCATGGTTCTAGTTCAATTAGGGTGTGTCCAAATACACTTCACTACTTCGACAGCGCATAATCTGAGCGCTAAGTGAGGCCCATGGTGCAAAGGGGACAGATTCGTTTTGGGCATAACAGGGATCAAACCAGTCTGTGTGTCGTTTCTTATCCCCTTTACAAGCCAGGTGCACTTAGACAAGGTACACTGCTATTTCGATGGCGGAGACAATCAGTCACAGAGGTGAATGCGTTAGAGCATGGGGGTGCATCATCTACGGGAGCATCAATCATTTACCAAAGCTCCCCGAGGTGAAACAGGCACAGGAGGAAAGTGTCATCGTCTTTTGGCGTCACCAGAACAGTGGAACAATGCAGAAAAAGGTCAAATGATGTCAGGAGACGAGGAAGGCAAAAGCTTCACTGCATACAGTCATGATGGGCAAGACAGGCTGATACGCCCCCATGCGTAACAAGCAGAATGTGCGTGCCTTGAGAGCCCGCCTGTATACATGTATCCAAATAGTCCGTCCTGTAAATAGACATTTTTTTTGTTGGTCGATAGCGCAAACACTTTCTGGTGCCACAAGATAGCAATGCATGTAAAGTACAAGTACCTTGCTGAACTAATTGTAGGTATGGCATTCACATGATTCTGCTAGTCTGCTTGGGAATTGCATGCATCATGCTGAAAAAAAAGGCAAGACCATGAATCTAGCTGCTGAGTGCATATAAGCTGCCCATCTCATGCAGGCTGTGTGGCTGCTCTCATCTGTTAACATGGAGAACAAAACATGGAGTAACTCTGAAGCACTGCTCATGAGCAAAGCTTAGCTGTACATACATACATCAGCTACTTAACTGATAATGTTGTTGTTTTATTAGACATCACATAATTTTAAAGTACTGTGCTGCAACTGCAATCCAGTATTTATACCGTTTGTTTAATGAATAACAGGAGCTTTATTATGTATCACTTTAATGGCTTCTCGAAAAGACGGTCGATAGTAGCAAAAATTATTCTCATTTTAAGGGCTGTTTAAGAGGAGGCCGTTGCTGCTATTTTAGTAATTATTAGAGTTAAACCTCAGTGGGACACTTTCAATTTGTGAATACAGGAAGTGTTGAGTTTGCATTAACAATGTAACACTGTAACAGTACCAGGGAAATAGGAGCAAATGAAACGGAGTCCACAAAACACGACCAACTAAATGTATCAAACAGAGGAAATCAGAAATAAAGCCTGCCTCCAACACACACCACACTCACATAAAGGCCTGCTGCCCTCTGCAGTTGTTTTTTTTAATACAGGCCCCTGTTGCTATTTAAGAAAATACGGTATAATAAGGTGTCAGTTTATTAGGAACATCTGCATGTGGCTTAATCTAATGTGCTCTGATACACAGTAATGCATTCCTACAATAAGTTCTCTTTAATCTTTCTTTCATGAAGGTTACACTGTTCAGTAAAACATTGTTTTAGAGAATCCTTTATTTAACTGTTTAAAGGTTTAATGACAATAGCAAACATTATCTGTGTTACAGATTAGCATATTGAACATTATCATTGTTAGCATGCTGAGTCAAGCGTTTATAGCTCACTGTGCCGGTAGTTTCACGGAGCACAGGGCCACCATTTGCTTTATAAAATCTCTGTAAAATCAGGTACATAAACCTTTCAAACCTCATTCATGGCCACAACCTACATGCAGTTGTTTTGCTTTGCCACGGACATGACTCTCCAATTATTTTTATTTTTTTTTTTTAACCTTTGCTTTACACTAATGTCTCTAACTATAACTTGGATTTACTGTTATCTAACTTTAAAAAATATATGTAACTTTAAAAAACTGTTACCATTACAAGTACTTTTCAATTCATTTAAACCCTCTTTATTTGGCTCCTTATGTGCATTTGTCCTTAAGTAGGCCTCTTATCTAATAGCCAAGCATCTCACACTTGTGGGTAAGCACACAATAATGCAACATTTTGTCTGTAAAAGTTAGAGTATTCTGTAGGCAAGGAGACCAGTTCTTACTAATGCTGTTAAGTGTTTCTTTTTGATTAATACTTCCAGAACTGGGTTTTATATGATAAGGAGCTTTCATGTACACTTCACTATCGTATTTTTAACTCAGTAAATATGTTGTTTACCAAAAGTGTTAAACAGACTGCTTCATAATTTAAATGAATAAAAAGTGTTTGGGGGTCAGGTTAAACTTATAGGACAGCACAGAACTGACTTCCACAGCATGAACTCACACCACAGCAGGCCAAAAAAGCATGAGCACCATTACATGAGGTACATGAGACCATCAAATCCCAATTGATTAAAGAGCTTTGAACCATCTGCCACCTTCTGAAGGCTGTACAAAAAGATTGATGATGTTTATCATGTTTCTATAAAACTCCAGAGGAGGCGTCAGAGCCAGCTCATAACTGGCCTGTAAATCGATATCTGTACGTCAGACGAGGCAGAGCTTGTGGAAGCATGATTTCAGTCCAACATGCGCATCTGTGTGTGTGTGTGTGTGTGTGTGTTTGTGTAATTCTGCTATGGTCTGAAATTGAGGCATCTGCTACCAGGTACATCCGTTCCAAGTGTGGAAATGGGTTTCGAACAAACCAATACGTTAGCTGAAAATGAACTCCCTGCTGCTGGAACATTTAAAATATTTTTTAAAAGTAGGCATTCACATGTGATCTCTACATGCACCAGCTTAGCTCTGTTCACAAAAAAATATCCAAAATACTCCAAATGGCATACAACAAAAGGAATATATTTGCCAAAAACGTACACTGCAAACACACTGACTGACTCTGGAGGACTTTGATCCAGAATTTATTTAGCCTAATTCTAATCACTTACTGAACTGTTTTCATCAGCACACCATTTATCCCCATTCAATCTTCACAATTTTGTGCAGATAGAGCCCTTTAGTTTTACTTGCAGTGAATCTTTGTTGATTGCTTTAAAACCCTCCATTAGATAAGAACCACACTTGCCATCTCAAAACATACAGACTATAAATCTTGTCCTTATCTCTTGTATTAATCAAATCTTTATCTATCTTTATCTCCCTCGTGCTTGCCTTTTATAAACTACCACTAATGTACTAATTAATTACATTTTCTCAGGAGCTATTACTGCGCAAGTACTGAAGTATAGACATATTAGAAATTGATTACAGACAAAGGACAAACCAAAGCATTTCAGGCTGCAGGCTGCTCTGATTGGAAATGGTTTTGCAGACCTAACTAATTGTTTTTAATTAAAAGATCAGATGATAGCCAACAGATTTCCTTTTGGAATAGTGATTTGTTGATTAAAACTAACCCTCTACCTTATCTGAAAATTAGAGATTGAGAACAATGCACTCTAACCTATTCTAAGTAAACGTTTTAGCTAAGTTGTGAAGTTTGGGGAAAAGCGCAAGAACTGACTTGACTTTTAAAAACATATCTTAATGCAATGCACTTGTTGTGTTGGCAGAGAAATGCACCAACAGCAGTCAGTACGTCTACATGATGTTAGAGATAGTTGATTTATCGTGTTAGTCCGGCTAAAACCGGACTTTTAAAATGCATGTAAACATGTTAGTCCAACTGAAATCACACTAAATGGAATTTCTCAAAGTTGAGCTAAGTCACCCAGATCATGTGACTGGAAGTCAAATAACTCTTGCATGTAAACACCTCCACTGGACCCCAACTGGCCCAAGCAATCTGCACATGATCGACAGTCCCTGCAGCGTCTTTGACCTGGAACCCAAACAGCATTTATTTGTAGAAGAAAGCCAGTATGAAAACAAAAGCCCATAAGCACAACGAGAAGCATGCATCGAACTTCTACCAAAAGCGTGGATATGAAGTGTACAGCACTGTAAAGTTGCCCATTTTTTCACTGTTAGCCACTCGCTAACTTGTTTGTAGCTTGTTTGGTTAACCGGAAGGTCCGATAGCAACCAGCCAAACAGGGCATATCACTGCCAAATGAGTCAGACAAAAAAAATTGATTCTCCCTCAGTGCTTGTATACTGGGACAAGGACAGTAGTGTGATAAATGGCCTAACTGAGCTTTAACCATAGCTCGACTTAATTGTGCATGTAAACACACTAAGAATTTCATTTGCATAAATATTGTAAATATAAAATGTGTTGAAATAGAAGGAGTAGATTCATATTTTGTGTTGCACTTTCAGATGTTTTTACCATTAATGCAAAGCAAACTTGTCAGTCTTAAAATGCCACTTCAGTATGTTGTTTGAAATGTTATTTGCAGGTAAACAGATTAGATTCTGCAACCGACTGCTCTACGTTGAGATTTCTGGACCAGTCCAAGGTTTTAGGTTTATTGAACTGAAACCTCCTCTGATAAATGACATACATCCTTGATAAAGAGATTATGTTTGTGGCATCAGATATTTGCCTCAAAAACACAAAGTAATCTCGTGTAGTCTTTACTCCAGTCTCTATATATTTTTGCCTACCAATCAAAGAGCCTGCAGAGTGATCTGGAAATGCATTACTCTGGAAGCTGCTAAGGCCTCGTGTTTCAAAACGTGGTGACCTTTCTGTAAGCTGCAAATGCAGTCTTCAGTTTACTACAGGGATATCTGAAGAAAATACGTCACAGATGGAATAAGTGTTACACTTTCTTCCACTATGCCAAATTTATTTTATCAACCAGTTTGCCTTATTTTTTATTTTAGAAAACGTTGTTCAAATAATTATGTCTACAATCTAATGACTCCGTAAAGTAAAATGATTCTTTTCTTAAGAAGTAACCTAAGGAGTAAATTAGAAAGCAGTATGATCCAACATCTAATTTACAAAAAAAAAACCAAAAACAAAACACCTTTCTCTGCTAGTACTCAGATAAAATATCAAAGTTGTGAAGCTCTACAAACTTTTTTAAGAAGTGTGTGTCTGTTTTCTAACTCAGGGCTAATAGTACCGCACTGATCCAAAGTGACATGGCTCATTTCACTCGAGACAAGCATATGGATTTGGAGCAGGGTGTCGAGTGTCCCAAAAGTTTAGAAGTGCACCCGAAAGAGAGAACTCTATCAAGGCTTCTGAAGGTGGCACTGCCCTTGTTCAAGAGCTAATTTTATCAGATGTGCTACCATGGTCAGGAAGCATTCTATTTTATTTGCTGGGTGAATGTGCCACCTGTAAGGCAGACAAATGAGTGCAATGCACTTTGTGGAGAACAACATCATTGACCCTGCGCTCCTTTACAGCTATAGATTTCCCTCCAATGCAAGCTCCATATCCACAAGGGCAGAGACAAGGCCTAGCCAATGATTCATTTAAGCACTTTTGTACCTATTTAGCTATTAATCTACTGGGCACTTCGCCAGAGTTTTTCATGTCAGAAAATTTACCTTTCTATTTGTGCCTCCTTCCAAAATTGAGACACTATCTATTATTCATAAAATTCAACTGTTTTTCCAGTTTGGTTACTGTGTGTAACATGAACAAAAATCTGTTTTATATCTGTTGTGTGTTCCTGCACTATGTCTTTTGGATGGATTTCGGCCAGACAGGAATACCATTAGGTGAAGAAATAAAACTCAGAAGCTACACTGTGTAATATAAAGGCAGCACACAGTGGGACTGACTCCAGTAATGGTTCATGCTGACACACACAAGCAGGGGATGGTCACTTAAAAGTTGTGCCCTGTGGCAGTTTACAAAAAATGGGACTGGGCTGCTCAGTTATGAAGTTGCTCATTGCAGTTGTTGGGTTCACTAAAACAGAAAGTGCCAAAAGAATACAGAAATACATCCATGCAAGCCAAGCACATTTAGAACAAGGATTATTTCTGATTTCTGATTTAACAGGAACATATGTTGATGTGACATGCCACACAATCTGACATCAGAGCTGAAATGATAATCAGTTGGTCCACTGACAGTAAATAATCACAGTCTTTTAATAAATAATTGTTTTAAGTCACTTTAAAAAATGCCACACATGCCATCCTTATAGTTTTTCCAGTGTAATCATTTGCCCTGTATTGTTATAAAACACGACTAATAGAAGACCAAATATGAAAAATGTAGTTCAGCATTTGTAGTTTTGAAGTTGCTGAACCTTTCTTACTTTGTAGTAAATCTCTTCTACTGATGGAGAATTATCATTGTTGGGAATACAAAGTACCACAACCTGAGAATTGACTGGACTAATCCATTAGAAGCGGTGTAATGATTCATTCAATTTAGAAATACCTTAAAGCAATAAACAAAGTCACATAGCGTGATGTCGATTATGTTGTACAAACCCCAAGGTAACCTTGCTTTGGCGCTGCATCACTTGCACTTCAATAAAATGACATTTTTCTTACCACTTTGTCTCTTGATGTTTGTCCATGACTCGTACTCACTTTTTTTTACTGCCATGTATAACCTTAAAACACAATTGCTGCTTTTTCCCAGATGTTTAGACTCTTGAGTAAATAATAATACATGCAATGTAAAAACTGTTTTGACCCAGCCAGCACATACACTTGAGGGTGTGATTTGTGAAGAGATGATGAGTATGACCTGCAAGCCAGCAATATTTTCAATTGTTTTCGAGAGTGAAATTGGCAGGAATAACTTCTGGAAACTGCCAGAGTTGTTTTTTTGTTTTTTTGTTTTTAAATCCATGTGGCAAAACTGCAGACTTTTCACAATGCAGCAACATTAGAGGTCTCTCTCTTGGCAGCCTTCATTCTGGTGGGTGACAGAATTTGGTCAGTAGAATAGCAGTGAGCTAAGCACAATACCGTCAAAAAAACAAAAAAGGGCAAAGCACTTCATGTTAGGAGTACAGGTGGACCACGCAATCATGAAGGTTTATCTTCACAAGCCTCACTTCGCTTGAGATCTAATATTCAGTTGGGGTTTCAAAAATATTTTTAAAAATGTTCTTACTTGGGTTTTCAAAGTTAACACGATAATAATGAGTTAACACAAATTCCTTTAAATGCCACTAATTTATTTTGACAGGCAAGTAACATGCACACAGGCTGTAGTTTTGACCCTCGGCTCGCCCCGTTGTTTGAGAAACCAGGAAGCGATGCAGCAGTAATGTTGTGGATGTTAGCAGTAGTGCTGCATAATTAACTGAAATTCAATCGAAATCACAATATGACCCACTGCAGTTTTTAAATTGCAGGGAGGTGCAAAATTTGTTCAAAGAGAAATTAGTGTGCCATAATACCATTTAAATTCAAATACTGTGGTGCTGCAAAGCTGTCCTGGCCTACATCATGTTCTATGAAAAACATTTTAAACATCTTTGTTTGTAACAGATCCCTGCAAAATTACACCATAATTATTTTCATGTTTTTCAATGAAAATGACAATAATGAGGTAAAAATCATCATTCTGTCTTATATCAGAAAAAAGCAGAAAAAAAAAAAAATCTGCTTGAGAAGAAATGGACAAAATAAAGGTTCAGTGGAAGTTTGGCTTCAAAGCCCTGCCAGATGGTTGTCTCGACAAGACCAAAGTTATTTGCATCTGCTGTCGATGTAAATTGAGTTACCAACAGAGCACGTCCAGTCTCAAATACCACCTGCTGACCAAGCATGCAGGTGATGCAGAGAGCCCCCCCCTCCCACTCGCCAAAGGCAGACCATGCTGGATAGTTTGCAACAGAGACGAATGGACAACTCACCTTTGAGGTTACTCTGGAAAATATTCTTGACAGTGTTTATCATTGTTTTGGACTGTTGCAATGATAATAATTAAGGATGCACGGTATTGGATTTTTTGTAGATATCTAATATGCTGAGATTTTACAACTACATTATCCAATAATCAATAATAATCCAATAATAAATACCGCTATATATGTATATTTTTTCCCAACACCTAATTGCCGGAATCATCAAATCTCTTCTGTAGTGGATTTTACATACAGTATTATTATGCTTACTCTACCCTGTTGGCCTGTCAGCAAATGCAGGCATAAATTACAAAGCTTAAAATTATGTATTATTAATTCTTTGACACATTTTTTAGCTTATGTTATGTAAAACATGTCATATTTATGTAGGACAAGTGCTTTTAAACAAAACAAGTAAGATAGATCGTACTTAAAACTGGATGATGCTCTCGCTGAGACATACATAACAAAACCCACAACCAGGACAAATTTGTTTTGTTTTACAAGTGACAAAGTAAGTAAACATAACGTCTGTCCACAGGGAACATGGGAAACAGCAGATATCGGATATCGGCATGCTGGTCATTTTAATTTTTAAACCAATATCCAATAACTAAACCAATACTGAAAATGTGCTGATGGTATCATCCATCCCTAATAATACACATATACATATTTGTATAAAGCAAGCATATTCGTCTATTCCCATGTTGATAAGAGTATTAAAAACTTGAAAAATAGTCCTCTACGGTACATTTGGAACAGATACTTATTTACTTTGTCCTCTTCTTCCCATTTGGGAAATAAGGCTTTGACGATCTGGCGCCATTCATCTCGGTCTTTTGCTATCTTCCAAGCCTCGCCCCATGTAAGTTTCATTTCTCTCTGCTCACCGTCAACTGTCTTGCACCAGGTGTTCTTTGGCCATCCAGGCTTAATGCTACCTTTGGTATTCTACCCTGGTCCATTCTGAGTGTGTGGCCTAGCTATCTTAGCCGCTGGCGTTTTATTTCATGGATCACACTGTTGCAACCAGTTTTGCAGTAAAGTTCCTCATTGGACATTTTGCTGGGCCAGAAGATGTGGCAGATTTTCCTCAGGCACCCATTGTGAAAAGCACTGATCTTATTCATATCTCCTTTTATCACTCGCCAGTTTTCTGATCCGTATAGGACAATAGGACAGATTTGAAATTGCTGTTACAAAGTCTAATCTTGGTCCTAATATTGTACTGCCTAGACTTCCAGATGGTCTGAAGTCTTGCAAATGCCCCACAAGCTTTGCTGAGTCTGGTTTGAATGTCCTTTTTTGCCCAATTGTCTGTGCTGATAAGGCTTCCCAGGTATGCAAAGTCCTCGACATAGTCAAGTGGTTCACTGTTGACAGTAATGGGTGCTGGGTTGATGTAGTTTATGCACATGACTTGTGTCTTTCAGGTACTGATGTTAAGACTTGTCTGCTTTGCATACTTGTTCAGTCTGTTAGTTTTCTCCTCTAGGTGTTCTCTCTTTGCGGAGAGGACTGCCAGGTCATCAGCAAAGTCAAGATCTTCTAAATGGGAGAAAGGTGTCCACTGAATGCCTCTGGGCCTCTGGGTGTTTCCCACACATTCATTGATTTGTGGCAGCCCGCCACAATATCAACATTGTCTGTCACAAATATTCTATTTGCGGAGTTGCACGTCCTGTTCAATCACTCAGACAGCGCAGCAGTGAATAATATCACATCAAATACGCCGACACAGTGGATGGCAATGTGGCTTTTAGCTCATCAGCAAAAACCAACGAAGAAGAGGAGCTTCCTGTTGTCTCGCAGGCAGACGTTAGCCGCTAAATTGAAGAGAGCTGGAATAA
>JAPXVT010000007.1:1536655-1547463 GCA_029823135.1 Acanthurus reversus | reverse complement strand
GCTGTTAATGTGCAGTAAACTTGTCTTGTGCTTGGTGAGACTAGCTGGGACAAAGTGGCATCACAACTTTTTTTTTTTAAATTATGTCAGATGATACACGTTTGAACTTACCACTTTCCCGTTTTCTTTTTTCTTCATCTTCTTGTTTTTTTTTTTCTTTTTGCATGCCCTGAAGGATCTGCTCGCTCCATTTTTGCTTCGGTTTGATAAGGACCGAAAGTACGGCAGAAAGCCGGCAACGGCAGCAAGTCGGGGCCCCATAAGGGAGATTCCAAACGTGTCGCTGCAGTGTCTATGGAGGTTTCAGGTTGTGTCATTGATATGGATCAATATTGGCCGTGTCTCGGGGTCCCTTAACAGCCACTAGTCAGTAACAGCTAGTAGGGGGCCCTATGCGGGGGTTTCCCGATGCATCGACGTTGCAGTGTCTAAAGCAGTTCAATCACTTTGTCATTGATAAGGACCAATGTCAGCCCTGTCGTGGGGCCCCTTCCAGCTTGGCCAGCGTGCGTGCCCCGTTGCAGCGTCTCTGGTGGTGAGCACTGCTGGTGACATCACACACATCGTGAACTGATTGATCAGAGCAACATGTAGTCCGTCTTGTCTCTCAGCCACGATATGGCAAGAATTTGACTCTGTAATGGCCTAATCTGACACAGTGAACATTTTACAGTTGTAACAGACAAAAATATCTTATAGTCTGACGCGCCATTATGTGGCCTACTGGAAGACGTATAATTTTTTTTGTTTGTTTTTGTTTGTTTTTTTTTAACTAAAGTGCCACAGGTTTTTCATCGCTGTGGGATTTTTTGTGGTTTTTGTTTTTGCTTTTCACAAGGATGTTATTTTGTGGCATAATTTTATTTTATATTTTGTCATAATCATAATGTAATTTGTGACTATCATGGTGAAAAAGTGTCTTTACATTTTGTCTTGTATGGCTGAAATGATAACAAAACAACTTTTCAATTTGGTGGCACTGGCCAATAAAATGACACAAAAACTAGGTTTTGAAATGTAAATGAACGGTTTTGGGTAACTAACTACCTTTTAAACATGCAATAGAGTTTCGATGAACCATTAAACTGTTGTGACAGTTGTACTTACGGTTTAGATAATGTTAAGACTGTAAAAACTGTAAAATGGGTTTCTTTTAGTTTAGGACATATAGGAAGGTTTAGAAAGTTAGTCAGTTTTTATAAGACAGATTAAGAGAAACTATGAGAGGCTGGTTTTCTGATGAACCGCACAGGAAATAAAGTATTTGTGAAGAGACCACAGATCACTGTGTTTGGCAGTCTTATTTGAGAAGTCAGGATTATCTATTATCAGTGAAGGGAAATGAAGAGGGCAAACACTCCCAGGGTTGTCACCACTACCCAGGCAGAGTGTGCTGGACTGACTAGGCTGAACATCAACCTTCAGGAATACAAGCTCATTTACTTGATGGAGTAAAACATCTCCCACTTCACCACTGTGCAGGTACTGGTAGGCTTCAGTGCTCTTATAATTTATTGAGTGGCACCATCTACTGTAAGGGACAGCCAAAAAATAAATGAATATATTCCCACTAAAGATTTCTTGCCATTTTCTGAGGTACATTTACACCATCCCACTGCATAAAAAAAGTATGCTCCAATGTGTGAACAATATTATCCATGTTGGCTAATTTACTGCAAACTACGTGTAAGCAGAGTTTATTTGCTGTCCTCTGCTGATGTCGACACTTCCCCTCTCTGCTGGTGTCTGAAGTGGAAGTTGTAACACAACAAATCCTTTGCCAGAACGACCAACTGAGAAAGCTTGTCGCACCAGCGCATTTTTCACCATTGCACTGCATTTGCACTGGCAGGAAATAAAGAGGACTCTATAAAAATAGTAATTTTTGTTTATTTCACACTGGGGAGGTGGGTCGAAGAAAAAAGGAGAGACACTGAACAAACATGCAGGTGCAAGTATACATATTCAGCATGTGTTCACAGTATTCATGATATTCACAGCAAACCAGAGTAACAGTTTTACACTATAAGGTGCTGACAATACTTAAGTTATTTAAAAAATAAGCTGCTACTGAGTATGCAGACTCGACCATATGTATTCGTAACAATCTGTGTGTGCTGTCAACTCAGAAATGATTGTTGCATATTGTGTCTCTCAGTGCTCTTTCATCGCTTGGATCAGTGGGATAGTTGGGATGGTAATCAGGATCATCCTGGTGCAGCAGGCCAATGTTCGCATAAATGGTAATGTTGTCGAGTATGACTAATGCAACAATTATATCAGTGGCTCTGTCTGGGGTTTTTTCAATTTTTTAAAATTTAATTTTGTATTTTCTAGTTTTTGTTTGTCTCTTTTTTGCCTTTAAGCAAAAACAATGAAAAATTGCTCCCAAAAAGTGCTACACAAAGATTTTTATCAGAACTGAGAACAAGTCCACGACACGTCACATATGAGGGCTGAAAACATTGTGTAGGTAAATAATGAATTGTAAGGCTAAACAGTACCAAACAGTAAATAAAAATCATCCGGTAAGGATAGAACGTCCAAGCGATGTCTGATCACTCTCTCCTGAGTGAGATTTCTGCTCAGTACTTGAGCTTCAATGTCGACCAGCTCTTCGAGAAAAGGCAAGTCATGTCTGATACCGTCAATCAGCCTGAAGGCTTAAGAGGAGGAAAAATTCGGGGTCACTGGAAGAAAACCTGCCAGCGAGCAGTGAGCTTCACAGAGTATGTTGCCATAGTAACTGACTCAGAGCCAAGCGGAAGGCTTTCCTTCAGCTTTGAGTTAACCCTGAATTTTCTTAAACCTGCTTTCTCAGACAGGCCCCTGGCCTCTGAATGTATCTTTGTTTTTGTTGTGGGTGGTGTGTAGAACAAACGCGGTGGTGCTGATACAGCAGATTGTAAGCTGCAGTTTCTGAGTTACACCTGGGACACACACCTTGCCTCTACCTCTGCAGCGCATCCGAGCTGCTGATTAGCTGCGTCTGGCTCGTAGTTGTTGTCATAGGCGCACGGGGAAATGCGAGGAAGTGCTCTGTGCTCCTGCAGATAAGCATTCCGTGTCGTCATGGTGACGGGGTCGGACCCCACCTGGGTGCGAGTGAATCTTGTCCAACAGGGAAAAAAAGCTTGAATTTGTGGGCAGCAATCACGGTGTGTTACTGGACCACTGAAAATCGCTCTTCCTTTGTTCTTGGGGTCTGCTGTTTCTGAGACTCTGTCCTTTGTCTAAAGTCCATCTGGTTCGAAGCCCAACAAATCTTTGAATAAAGGGATTCTCTGCACATACATACTTGTGAGAGCTGTTATTTTAAAAGACACACCAGAAATGTTGAAACTACAGTGAATGTTGCTGGTATGATGTCAATATGACTGTCAGTGGGTTATTTTTATGTGTATTTTGGCAGAAAACCACGCACATGTCTGGAGGAAAAAAAAAATGAACTGAAGTGTTGTGTCGCTGCCAACGTGCGTCCGACGTGCCTTTCTGTCGTGTTGTTTGGCTGTTCTAATTTGTTTTGCTGAAGAAATAAGCAAACGTGCTGCTGCTGCAGACGCAACGCAGATGCAGGATGTGTGTCTCGGGTGTTAAACGTGTCATCTTATATCAGTCAGCTGTCGATCTGTCAGTCTGCTCTGTGTACCCACAGTTAGCCTCTGCCTCAGTGTTCTGAAAAGGCTTTTTTTTGTGGGGGGGGGGGGGGACTGTAGCAAAAGGAGCTTAAAAAAACTATTTTGACCAGTTTTACTGCAGAATATGTAACCCTGAAATTCTAACAATTTATGAATAATAAAACTCTGGATCCAACCATCATGTATTTTCAGCAGGTGAGGCGTGATGACCGCATATCACTGTCTTAAAGCCATTGTCATAGCCTGTCAGCTGCTGTGGACTTCCAAGGACCACACAAAGGGAAACACGGTCAGTGAGCTTTCTAACAAATTAATATGTGCAGTCATCTTGGCTTACATTGTGTTTACCTAATGTGATGTGTCACATAACACGATATTTACAAGAAAAAAAAAACAATTTATTGTACAGGTCCAAACTGTCTCACATGAAGGCAAGGTTTTCAGTGAGATGGCTGAGGACAGCAATCTCTTTGTCTGTCTAATGTTTGAGTAGACAGTTGTCTTCGATGCATATTAAAAAATTAGACAAGAGAAACAGCCTGGAAATGACAACACCAAGTGATCCTGCATTTTATAATGTTCACATTAGGAATGGAAGTGCCTTTGCCCAGCTGGTGATATTAGCAGGGAAAAATTATCGTATTGTCTTGTTTAAAAAACCTCTGTAATGTCACGCTTTTATACTATTGATTGAGATTAATACCCAGGCTTATGGGAATGAGCTCTAAAACAATAACCCATTACATCTGGTAATAGATCATTTGAAAACCTATACCAATCCTTTGCTCAGGCAAGAATGAATGTCTCTGTGGACCATGATTCATTAACTGCATGGCAAACGACTTGGCATTTTTTCAAGACAGGGAAGTTAAAATGCAAAATGAGGAAAATCTCTTACTGCCCTGTTTCTCAAGGCATCCTGCATAAAGAGTAAAAGAAAAATCATGCCCTATTTCTACTGCGTAATACATTGTGATAAGTGTGGTATGAATAGCAGGATTCAATTTACAGAGGGTATCAATTAAGTAATGACTGTACATTACCATGCACTTGAATCACTGTCACAATGAAATAAATTTCCATATGTAATCATGTCTGATCTCTGATGAGCTTCAGACCAATTTGATGTGGACTTGAATGACCTGTCTAATGTCTGGCACTTCAGCAAATCTCATGTTGCGAGATTTTGTGTTTTCGAGGCAACAACCCAATTTCAAATGTGAGGCACATCTTTTAAGAGTGCTGGAGGACATGATGATGACCCAGCAAGTGATGCCCACTACGCTGCCATAAAAAAACTTGATCATGTCGGACTTTTGTGCAGTGATGAAGGACCAAGTTCAAAAGTTCAAAGGGTGCACTGTACGTTCTATTGTCTCTGATTTTTCGTTTGAACATCCATTAAAGCTAATTTACAAAGGGAACAGCAGAGTCAAGGCTGTCCAGGCTGCATGGAGATGGAGAGAGCTGAGCTAAGTGACCTAATTTGGCAGGAGGCAGGCTGGGATTTGCACAAACTTCTGCAGGCAACAACATCGGTATATCCAGGATGTCAACACACCCTGCAGGCACAAAGGTCTTTTGAATTCTGCAAGCAAGCCAGACACTTTAATCATCAGAGGGGGGGAGATAAATAAGCACAGGTCCCAATATCAAAAGTCGACACTATTAACTAGCTGTCAAAGGTTGAATTAGGGGGAAATAAAATAAAACAAATATGCTGTAATTAACCAAAGTTTCTCTCGTGCATCTTGCTGAATTGATGGATATCTTCAGTTCTGATTGAGGGATTTGTTGGATTTAGAAAAAAAAAAAAAAAAGGTATCTTATCCTTGTTGCTGTCATGTTGTGTATATCAGTCTGTGTGTGTATGTGTGTGTGTGGAAATGAAGGTTCTGTCACTCCCTTCTAAGGCACAGAGAGGCTGAGACTGACATGAAGGACGGAGCAGACTGAGCAGCAGAGACTCCTGCGTACTCCTGCCAATAGTTCTTGACAACAACACAACCAGACTGCAGCACACTGTGAAAACCATGTGCTGGTACTTTATGTAGCCTCCAAGCAACTGACATCCAAAGTGATTTGCTGGCCAAGTCTGAGGTGCTGAATTACACATCGAATAGAACTCAAGCAATCCTCTGACAGAAGAACTTTCAGGCCAATTTGACCGGAGAGTGTCTGAGGGAGCAGATGAGCAATCTTACTTTGAAAATAATACATTTACCCTTCAAGTTTGTTCTGCGTATAACTGAGACAGTCAGTCCATTCATGCATTGCAAAGTCAGGTGATTTTTTAAAATGTAGTTATTAGTTTAATAATTCATATGTCAAACAATGAAATTTAAATGAAGCCTATTACTCAGGTTTGATGTCAAATCATATTCTGTTATACTAATATTCAAAACACGTGATCCAATCCTTTATTTGCATTTTTAACTTCTTCACTCTCTATATTAGACCGGATGTTGACTGTTTGTCTCTTTAGTTTCAGTTCCAAATGTCTTTTCTCCTCTTGACCCAATGACTTGATGAACAAAATCAATTTTTATTTTAGCATTAATCCTTTTATACTTTTTCATAATACCTCATGATCCGTGCTATTTGAAGTTATGAATATGTTATCGTGTTATTTTAATATTACTTCATTCAACCCTGTCTGTTTTCATGAAATGCTGTTGTCATAGACTTCAGTTGCCCCTTTGCTATATTTATGGTTATTAATTTTCACTTTAAATCTGACTGATTGGCTCTTAAACGTGGCTTTAATGTAATGTAATTTAGCAATAATAGCCATTATGCACGACAAAGCACAGACCCTCTCAGAACTTCTTTTTGTCAATATTCTTCAACAAGTCTGTCTGTTTTAAAATCTTAGAATAGTTCAAGATTTGAAATTTATGGCTTTAGAATAATTAGGGATTGTGTCTTAATCACTACTTGTTTTTTGGGTTTATTTCACACAAAAGTTTCTGTAACACTCCATCATTTTACTTTTTCATAGCTGCTTCAACCTGTTATTGGTTACTACTTTGAACACACACACACACACACACACACACACCAGTATGTGTAGCTCCTTCTCTTTTGGTTGTCCTTGACTTTCAAATCATTGATTTTCTCTGGGTTCAAATTGTTAATATTTAATCTATTAATTTGAAAATTTGGAATTTCTGCAATAAGCTGCCAGCCAGCTGTCAGACCAGAAAAAAACAGCACAGAGCGTGCATTAAACGTTAGCATGTGTTGCTGCCTGCCACATATTTGAGCTGTAAAACACTTTTTTAAAACACCACTTCTCTTTGTGTTAAAAAAAAAGTAAATAAATGAATAAATAAGTCCAAATCAGTACCTGTAACTGCAGCCAGTATTGCATGGCCTATAGCTATAGCACTTTCTGTTTCCTGTTTTAGAAATAAACTTTTTTTTCCTCTTTACTTTTTTTTTGCTAACAGTTATACAAGACCTAATATCTCATGTCTGTACACTAACTATAATAATGATTTTTTTTCTTAAATCAGGCGTAACTTTAACACAGTATGTAAGTTTGTGGTACTAAGTTGAAGTACATCTGTGTCAAACTCTGGCAGTAAGTTTGGTGACATTTAAAAGTTAGTGGAGCAGCAGAGAACTCTGATCAATGTCAGATTTAGACTGTGTGGCTATGAATATTTCTGGAAGCAGTTTGTATCAGTGCAGTCCCTGTGGAAAAAGCAAGCCTTGAAAAGTCCAAGTACAAAAGTCTTTCTTTCTTTCTTTTGACCAAAACTTATAAAAATTACTGAGCTCAAAGGCAGAGAGAAGCATATTTTTAGAAATGTTGAACAGTCAGGTGTTCTAGAACAAAGTACTGAAAACATTATATGGCATTGAGTAAAAAAAAGAAAAATGTAATTTTCTTACATCATAAAGGTAATTTGACATTTGAGTGAGTAGGTGTTAGGTTAGGTAAACTCTATTATCCCCGAGGGGCAATTCTTTTTACAGCCAGCAGTGAGGAACAAAAGGAAACACAACACATAAGATAAGACACACAGTGCAATAAAGCACAAGTAAAAGCACACAGTACACAGTAACCACAAGTAAAAACGGGCTACAAAATATTGTTGAGGAGTCTAATGATGGCAGGGACAAATAAGTTTTTAAGACAGTTAGTCCTACAACCCAGCAGTGCATATCTGCGCCCAGATGGCAACAGCTTGTATTCAGCAAAGAGAGGACGAGTGCAATCGGCTGAGATAGACTGTGCCTTCCTAGTGGCTCTGGCTCTGTATAACAGTGATAGCTCATTAAGGCTAATGCCAGCAATTTTACTGCACATTCTCATGACGTTCTCCAGCTTCTTATTTTTCAAGGAAAGAGACCCAAACCAACAGATAAAAGCAGTGTCTGTTTTCTATCCAGAGTGAAACCCTTCGTTGGAGGAAAGTATTGCAAACGCAGCACGAGACCATGAGCTGCGCAAGTTAGGACATTTACAACACTGACATACTTATTCTTGGTTAGTATGCCATTACTCCACAAGTGCATTGTCTTTATATACAGGGAGTTGGCTCTGTCCCTAGGAAGCCAATCAATGGGACCACGCTTGAGGAAAATAGCTAAAGTCAAAAGCAGCAGTAGATGACCCAGATGGGAATGTGTATCTACAGAAACAGAAACTGTTTTTGAGAAAGTGCCACATGGTTTTACTTTGAAGTTTCATTCAAGAGAAACACCCAGCATGTCTTCAGCAGAGCCAGTCTGATGCTGTTTAGAGTCACTTGGTAAATAGCTTGATTGACTACAGGCCAAGGGCAAGCTATTAAAAGAAGAGATTGTGTAGAGAAACACACAAAAGAGGCAATTAGCATCACCTATTAAACTAGTGTGAACAACTATGCTTAATTCCACCGACCTAAAAAGTGCCTCATGTAGAAGACATGTCACGCATTAAATATATAAAGCACAAACATTAAGTATTGTACAGTTGCGTAGTTTTAGGTTTTAGGACTAAACCCCTCAGGTCTTGAATAATGTCACATAATCAGTAAAAGTCTGAGAACAGATGTTAGAACTGGATGAGCTCCTCAGTTATATTGCAGAGGGGGTGTTAAGGAGGCAAGATGCGAGTTCACCTTGAGCAAAGAGAAACAGTGAAGCCTTTCATGTTGCTGACGTATTCTTCTTAAAGAGTCACTTGTTTAAAGTCAGTCATGGTTAAGAAGGAAAAATGTGAGTCACAGTGACCCTTTAAAAACCCTCAACCAATACTTTCATCTTCTAAATCCTAAGTATCTTTTGATGTCTCTTGAAATCTTTCATTGTCTCAACATGTAACATCACTGAGGCCTTAAATGACTACTTATCCTGCTGATCAACTGAGATGTGTGTTTTAAATACAAGAACATCCATGGTCTGACAGATGAAATGTATTTGGCTGAGCAAGCACTTTTATATCAGTGGCTTCCTCTCTCTCTGTAAAGCATAGTCATTACTCAACATGGCAGCATGAGGTAGACTGCTGTAATATTTTTTGCTTATAACATTCAGCATCCCCCCGTTCCTGACACAAGCAGCTTATTCCTTATTTGCATTGCTGCATATGACCACATCTCCAAAATGGGAGACTTTGCCTCATTAAATCAAGCAGTAGACAGTTGAAGCTACACAATATCATGAAAATATGTCTGCCATTTCCTGTTATTGAGGCCATTTTTGGACCAAACGTTTTTTGGCAGCTGTAAGACGTCCCAGTAGCAACTTGCTTTGTCTTTCATTAAATCCTGATGAGCAGAAAACTTGGATTATGTGTTATGGGCTTGCCTGTCGGTTCAGACAAAATTTATACCTGGCCCCAAAAGTCACGAGGGGGACGATTCATACCATATGATTATAGCTAAAGATAAAGTATTTTTAACTTGGATGCAAATGCTTGTAGTTGCTTCCAAAATCACTTATCTGAGAGACTTCATTGTGTGAAAACGAGAACTGCCCAGTCAGAGTTTCTTTCTACCCATTACAAAAGGTGTTTCGCAGGGTTCAGTCCTGGGCCCTGTCTTACTTACTATCTACTGCATACTGATAATATTATCTCATCTCTGAGTTGTTGTCAAACTCATCTGTATGCAGATGACACTATTACATAATATATTGTTGATTCTGTGTGATTGGCCATTGAGAATCTGCTACTCATGCATTACAAGACGCACTTACTAGAAAAAAATCTAAACATGATCCATGCCAAGTTTGATGCAGATAAAGTGAAGCAAAGCAAAGTTGCAGACATTTTAGTACAAATTAATGAGGTGAAATGGCCCTTTAAATCCATTTAAATGCATGTTGTCCACATGGTGGTGCCATCTTCTTGCTGTAACTCTGCAATGCAAAAAGGTAGACAAGTGGCTGACACCTCTATCGAATCGTCAGAGCCAGTAGAATTGAGGGGCAGTGGCCCAAATGCAGATCAACAATATCATTGCTAGTTCAAAGGAAGTGAATGCAGTATGAGCCAGTCAAAGGTCGTTTCAAGGTCGCTTCCCTTGTACTAACAAACCCCTCCCCCATCGAAAGTTACCGCTGTGATGAACTCACGATGATTTCTAGGCGAATGAGCCGTGTTGGACTAATCAAAACCAGCGTTTACTGCTCTCAAATACAACATTTCATCCTGACACAGCAAAGTAAGACATAATGTAAGACATTGGCTGTGGTTGCTTTTGCTCTTCTTCGGCTGCTGGTCAAGTGAGTTTTGGTGACAGAGCGACACAAGTGGTATCAACGGACTTGTCAGAGTCTCAGCTTTCTTATGAGCCCTTGTTTGTGTGTGTAGCATGAAGTAGCACAGGGCTAGCGGTGGAAATGTGGCGAGTGCGTTGAATAGGTGGCGCTATATGGATTTTGATCTTTGTTAATTAATTTGCTTGGTGTCAGAGTTGTGTTTGGTGTGTGTAAAAATGGCTTATATGTGCTTGTAGGCGAGTTTTTCCTGTTTATTTTGGTGTGCAATATGACTATATTCTTAAATAATTATTGCATTGTTTATGCTCTTTCTTGCGGAACTTTCCCACGAGTCCCCCAACTGGGGGACCCTCATGCTTAGGAGGTTAATCGGTGCTTCTTGCTATCAAGACAAAATGTATGTTGTTTTCTAAAACCAAAGATATTGTTTACAATAATTTGCATATATCTGAT
>JAPXVT010000007.1:1272934-1282996 GCA_029823135.1 Acanthurus reversus | reverse complement strand
AGATCATTTGTCTCTTGGATCTGATGTGAGTTGCTGCCACACAGAAGTGAGGAGATCATGTGTCATACGCCATGCCACAAAGGCCAGACACCAAAATAATCAATCACTTTGTTTATTGCATGAGTTTCCTACATCTTCTCATCATGGATGAATACACAGCTTAGCCTAAGACTTTGCCTCTAGGCTTACTGTTTCAGGGTTAATGTGTGACGCTCACATCTCCGGCTGAGTTGAGTGTGTCACAGCTGAGGCTATGGTGAGATATCTCATGGCCCGATCCAATGAATGTTTAATGGGTCTGGAGAAGTCGGCATGGAGGAAGCTGACTCTGCTGCATCAGTAGACCCAGCTGTAAAATGAGACATGGGAGGAAGCCAGTCAGCTCAGAATGATGGACCGGGGAGGGGGGGGGTGTTCAGACAAAGTATACAGAACAGGACAGAAACCACAGATGTATGTTAGCAGGAAGCCATTACCAAAAACCACACTGCTGCACTAAAAAACCCTCCAAATGAAAATGGTATGGGAATGAATTATTTGGGAAATGCCCTGTTAAAAACCTGCACTGAAGTCCAGCTTATTTTAGTAGAACCAGAGGACACATAACTTCTTTACACTGCCAGCTGCAAGTGAAGCACACTGCTCCGTCTGGTAAACTGAATAATCTTCACCCACTCTTGCTTCCTCGGCCTGACAGTGCCAGTGCACGTGTCCATGTCTGTAAAACTGGCAGTGCATGAGCAGTGAAGAAGAAGTCCACTGTATTGTGACAGAGGCTTTCCTTGGTCACTTAGGTTGAATTTGACTGCAGACACAAACTGCAGGCAGGATGCATTATCAGTCTATACACAAAGTCAGGATCATGACTGGGGGGGGGGGGGTTGACACTGACAGTAACATCAGAGCAGACTCTGGTCCAAACTTTGAGAAGAAGTCAATCTGGACCCAGCCCACGCCTCCTACTTCGAATGCAACACAGCAATTAGGGCTCCAGACTTTTTTTGAGACAGCATGAATATTTTTTACAACTAGCCGTGCTCACGCGTGAGCGACCTGCAAATCTACCAATGATTTTTTGTTTTTGTTTTATTTTTTTGTTTTGTTTTATATGGTGAAAAACCAGGATTGAGGGACTCCACCAGTGTAGGCCTATGTCTGGGATCACACTGAGGAGCACTTTACATGGTGCAAGTTTTCGCATCAAATGAAACACTTTCAGCCTTCCTTTTACATTACAACTGCATGCTGGCACCCCTGAAACTGCAAGTATTTCAATCCAGGATCCAGAATGCAATCTTCTGAAACTGCAATTTCTTTTCTGGCTGTGTAAACTGGCAAGCGGAGTGCCTGTGAACGCAGTGACGATGCTAATGCCAATGCTAGCACAAGTCAATACATTCTGCTCTAACCAATACCGAACTCTGATTTAACACTCCACAGTGCACCGGCAGCAGTCTGTTGAGACAAATTTGAGTGTTTGTAAAATAATTTTAGGAGTCAAACTGCGGCTGAATTTCTTTAATTTGTGGCTGTTTAAGGTTTAGCAGCAACAGGAAGTTATCAACTTCAGCAGCTCCGACAGTATGTCATTACAAACTTACAGCACCGACTACTGGCCTGGCATGCATACTACAGCGCTTTCGATTGTTTGTGTAAACACGGACATATTTTAAAGACGCAAAGAAAAGACCTTTTCACTTTTGTAGGGCTGCTCTTGTCTAAACGTGGCCTGAGACATGTCGCACTCGGCACTGCTGCTCCAAAAATGCCATCTGAGCACATGTGGGGAAAAACAGGTGGGAGCGCCCATGGAGCGCCCGTGGAGCGCCCGGTGGCCCCGTTTGCAGCCATACCTCCAGAACTGTCCAGAAATTTGGGAGGATGTCGTTCAGACCCGTCTCCCTGATCTGCTCTGGATTCCACTCAAAAAGGTGGAAAAACGGATAGAAATCAGATTTGGACCTTTGAATATTAAGTTTGAGAACCCCTGCTCTGCATCAATCACAGGTATTTGTATGGACCACTGAGATGTGGCCATACCAGCGTCTCCACTTCAGCATGTTAAACTGGCCATATGTAAAGACACAGTTAGGTCTTCAGAGCAGGAAGAGGCTTCATTAAACTTTTGCATGCACCTGAACCATGTCCTTCACAGTCCCTCCCCACTTACTGACTGGAATAAAGCTTCCTCTGCCCATCAGGGACTGCGTTACTGTTTACATCTGTCTAACCATATGCCCAACTGCCAGCCCCACGCAGCTGTGAACAATGTGTTAATGAGGCCTGTTATCTCCAGAACATAACATGAAAACAGAAATCTGCAGAGACAAAGTTAACAGCTAACCTTTTCCAACTTATCTATATTTGAATCATCAATTTACTGTATAAAAAGTATGCACATTCCTTTTTCTACATGTGTGGGTATACTCTGATGAGTCAAACTCTGTAAAGAAAAACATCACTGACCACGGTTTATGTCATTCGGCACCTTGTGAGTCACCCCATCAGTATCAGCCAGTGCGCCAGTTTGTGCACAGTCCCATACCATGTGATTTATTAGCCGCAAAACTACGTTCCAGTTAGCTCAGTTACCTCTGACCGACGTTACATACCAAAAATCAGTTCTTCTTTGCTTCTCCAAAACGGCACACAGGAAGTCACACTGTGCTGCTACTGTCAACTGCTATTTATTAAGAGCAGTGAAGAAGAACGGAGGGAGTCAACAAAGCTAGCAAAATGTCTACAGTTGGCAATAATTTACACTAGAAAGTACCACCAGTAAAAAGTTGATGTGTAAGGAATTTTTTTTTTTTTTTTTTTTACAGATTTCAGTTAAGTTGCTGTTGCAAAACTGTTTTATAGTGTTCTATTGAAATTCTTTTCTTTTACTAATTTATAATTGCACCTTAAGTTTTCAAACAACTGTTATTTATTCCTCAATTACTTATTTCTTATTCACGTAATTACAAAGTTCTGTGGCATTTACATTCTCTGTATGTGTTTGCTCATGTTTTACAAAGCTTTTACCCTGAGCCAGGCCATACAACGATAATAGTTATCATATCACATCCATACAGGGTTAGCAGTATTATTGTACAGCTGTTAAAAATATATATATATGAATTTTGAGCGCTGGTATCAGATCAATGCTTGGTTGGAATTGGAATTGGTATCAGGGAGGAAAAAATGCTATTGGAACATCTCGAAAAAAAGGCAGCTGCTGCAAGATTTTTTTTTCTTAAATGAATTCGTAAATACATTTACAGAAGCAACTAGAAGTATATTGTGAACTCTCTACGGCATCAACCAGAAACTAGTGTTGACTGAGTGGAGCAACTATCAGCTGTAACAAACAAGCAGCTGACCAACACACACTGCAGCATCAAATAACCTCAACTCTGAGGAGGAGAAAATAACTCTTATTTCATCTGTAACAATGGCTTTCTGAGAAGCTGTTCGTGCAGCAAATAGTGTGCCCTTCATTGCTGGAGACATAAATAACAAAGTCATAAATTAATGCTGTTCTTTTGTTAACTTTTTACAATGTGTCTTTAAGAATCAAAATCAAATCGAATCATGGCACACTCAGTGATGAACAGCCCTTCTGTCAACATATCAACACTGAAAACAGAGCTTTTAAAAATCCTTATCCTGCAATGAGTTTTCCAAATGATCCATTGTACGTGATCTAAAACAGTATTTATGTGTGGACAAAAGGCCGAAACACGTAGGAGAAGCTGTGTCATATGTGTAGACTAGACAGTTACACCAATAGGCTACTCTGTGGACTGCACAAATATAACTGACAGGGATGTGTGGCGAGCTAAAGCCACACAGGAAAACACTATATGCAGACAATCTTTTCCATCAGTTGATCAAGCCAAGCAATCCCAACAGTTCACTGAACCAAAATAGAACCATTTCTATTTTCTGTTTTTCAAGGGCTTGACCAGCTGTTGAGCCGCCAAGCTCACAGCAGCTGCCAGTCACAGCTCCTCGGCCCAAATACCAGCATGACTGAGTAAAGGTTGATGACTTTTCTGAAGTGTGCTATTTACCGTGAGCAACAGGGATGCTGCTTTTCATTAAGCTCAAAGGGAGTGAAGACTTCCCCAGTATATGGCAAACCAGATTATACTGTAAGGCCATGCATAAAGGAAACAGATGGGCTGTACCTGTGGACCTCATGCAGCTTCGGACTCAACTGATCCCAACAACGCTGCAACTTGGGCTGGGCAATATGGCGAAAATATCATATCCCAATTTTTTCATGGCAGTGTCACAATCTCAATTTTATCACGATTCTTTATTTTTTATATTGGTTCAGACTATTTTATCAGGAACAGCAAATTTAGGGCCACAGTTTTGCTTACAAACATAAAAAGTTGGCTTATATTTGGTTCCTGGTTTCACAAAATGATGAATTTTTTATTTATGAATTATTAAATTGTAAGAATTACATGTAGAGTAAATGTGTTTAATGAACTAAGTGCAGGCTCTTTAAAAGTAAACAAATTAAAATTTAAAAAAGTTCAGGTGAATTTGCATGACACTGTGTTGCGACAGCCAATCAGTGTTGACATTCTCTCGACGTCACTGACGTCCTGAAGGCACAAACGTCTCGATGTCTGGACGTTTAATCAGACATGGCAGAAAAAACGGCGCTGTGTGTGAACACTCTGAGCTCCTACAACACGACTTTAAACACCACAGGATAATTTATGAACACAGACACGACGTCTTTAAGTTTTCCGATGTTTCTAGGCCTCCCACAACTGATACAGAGCAGAAACAATGATTATACCCGCAGTAGCTTATGAGAAGAAATGGGAAGCCCCGCCTTGTAATTTCTTCTTTCAAATATTTTTATTGTGAAGCATGTTGCAAAGGAATAATACAGACTTAATTAGAAGTATACTGTACACCCTCGCAACCAATAGTGTCACTGCAGAGTGAAACTTTTAACCCTGAAAATGGCCAGCGCGATGTTTTGAGAGAAATTTCAGGCTCTGTTGGATCAAAAACCCCTTGTTATTGGAAACAATATTAAATAAAAAGAATATTCCGAAATGATGGATAACAACCTTGGCAACCCACGAGCACTGTTTTTTGTGATGACTACATCACAAGAACAGGAGCCCTCAGGGCAGACTCCTGCTGTCTGAGGTACGGAACTGTATGCGCTAACCCGCTGCTAGCATTATGGTGACAGGAAGATGCGTTACGTTACATAACAGTTAGTGTCAAATTACCTTAATGATCAAGAATAACTTCTGCAATACTAAAGATAATTACCATCTTTACATCACATTAATAAAGATAAAACTGTTTGCCAAGTTGTTAACACAAAGGAGGGATACTGTTCCATCAGTTTACATTACTCACCGCTTACGATGTTTTCCCTCAAACCTCTCGCAGTGTCAGTCAGACAATGCAACAAGGAAAGTTGTGTGAATGTGTGTGTGTAAGGCAGATTCTCTGCTAAGGCAACAGGGCACACAATGTTTCACTTTTTTTTTTTGTTGTCATGTAATGTCATGAGGGAAAGGGGGAGGAGTAACTGACATAGACTGTTTTGAGAGAGTGCAGAAAATGCAAGAAAGACAGAGGGCGTGAGTCACAGTTTTCTGAAGATTACAAACTTTAAAGTTTGGTCAATTGTGTTTAGCTGCTCTCTAAATCATATAAACTATATTTTATATTTGTGAATGCCTTGCTCAGGTATAGTTGGACAGTTGTTGCTGGGGGACAGGAAGCATTATTCAATCTGAAAGTAATATTCTGTTTGATTGAACATCTTCATCTGCCCATCACCTTAAGATTTTTACTGTATTTAGATAAATTGGGAGAGTTAACCAATTGTCCAGGGGCAGACTGCAAAAGAGAGAATTAAATTCTTTCTTTTACTTTAAAGAATAAGTCAATTATGTCTTGATTGCTCTGTAGTCAGCGGTATTTGTCAGTTTGTTCTTGTTCTTTTTCACGTGCTGCAGGCTGTTTAATGCTTCCTAACGTCAGCTCTTCGTGGAATTCCACGTGTTTGAAGCTGAAACACTTTACAGTAATGTGATGTATTTCTGTCAGCCATGTCGTATAGCAAATACATGTGAATCACAAATTGTGAACGTTGAAAACCACACAAACAAATGGTTACGTTCCAAAAAATTTACACTGTGTAAAACCTAAACACAAACAGAATGCAATAACTTTCAAACAAGTTTTCCTAAACCTATTTGTTACTGTCTGTTATACAGTCATGTGTTTCATAGAGAGGTAATCCTCGGTCCATCCTGACTTGTGAGCGACGGAGCCTTTCAAGGACACTCCTTTCACACCCAACCACCAAACTATCACCTGTTACCAATGTTTATCAGTTTACCTGTTTTCCAAACACGTTTTCTAAACATTCCACAACTTTCCCAGTCTTTTTTTGGCTTCTTTTTCAACTTGTTGCAAACAGGTTGCAGGCATTAAAGTCAGAATACGCATGAGTTAATAAAGTCGATGAGGTAAAACATTTCATATTCTGTCTCTGTTGTCTTTTTAATGGAGAGTATTTCGAAAAGGATAAGGAAATGATTAGACAATTTTTGCATCCCGCATGTTTTGGAATCAGGGTTTTACTTTGAAGAATAAATTTAATGTGCAGTTAACAGTAATGGTTTGCAAGTTTCACGGACCTGCACCTATGGTGTGTGTCATCCTGTGCTGATTTCTGTTATGGTTCTGCTGTATCTAAGCTTGTGTTAAAACAACATTCTATGCACACCATAAATAAAGAGCTGAGAGAGGATATAGATCCGGAACAGATTATAAGCAAAGTGGCAATTTAGGTGGAGGAGATAAATGTATTAAATGAGAACTGGTCTGAATCCACAGATCTGCTGTGGATTCTTTTTTTTTTTTTTGAGCATCGAGCATGCCTGATGTCACATGGGTAGTTTCTGTTTTCTGAAGTCTAAACTGGTTGTCAGGTCGGTGATCTCCTTCTCCTCAAATCTAAATGGTCACAAACGGATAAGTGTTGCTAAGAATAAAAGCACCAACTTTGCATCAACGGTTTGCAACAGTGATGTTTCCTCTTGTGTGATCCCCAGAATTTAACTTGAAGTCAGCTGTGTGTTTCTTCAGTCATGCATTCCTAATGTTTCATATCCCTCCTCCATGCACACGTGTTGCGTCCACAGCATCAGAGCTGATGTTACAGACCCGAGGACCTCAACACACTCCACCTCCATCCACTGACCCCACCCTCCCACACTGACCACCTGGACCAAAGGGCAAAGTTAACAGTCAGTGACACCACAGGAAGAAGGGGAACGTAAGCCAGGCTTCCTGTGGAAACATCTCAAACTTTACTGCAGATTAAGAGCTCATGCTTTCATGTCCGGCAAGACGTGAAAAAGCTGGTTAGGGTCAGATAGGGTCAGCCGGGGGGAGAGATGTTCCTTACTGCTGCACAGGGGGAGCTGACCTGAGAGGCATGACATACAAGGGAGCTCTGTATATGTGTGTGTGTGTGTGTGTGTGTGTGTGGACAGCAACTGAAAAGAGCAATTGTATCTGTGTGTGTCACTTTTACAAGTCGCTCTGTCACATTCTCATGTCAGATGTGTGTTGAAGTCAGCAGGAGTGACCCTTGATGGTGTCGTCCTTCTTTATCTCCGTGCACAGGCAGCTTTACGGTGATGCCTCAGGTTGCAGCATTTAACTTAATAACTGCAGCGCAGAAAGAAAACATCAGAGCTGCTGCAATGTCCATTTCTCATAAACCCATCCTCATACTAGCAGACTACACAGTCTATAGACAAAACATATTTTGAAAGTATTGTACATTTAAGCACTACCAACAGAATCTTAACACATACATCACTTTTCTTCCCCCTGCATTAAGGTTTTACTTTTTGTGCTTAAACTACATTATTATAATAATTGTTACGCAAATTTACTTATCAAGATTTCTCAATGCAGTAATTAAACTTTAAATGTAGTACCAAGTAAAAGATTTGAATAAATGAACAGATTAAAAGAAATAAAATAATTTTGTTCTAATAGTGTGAATAATCACAGCATGCATGAATGATAAAAACAAAAAGGAAATTGGATTTTAAAATCACGTTACAACACAATGAAGTGAAAAATGAAAAACATTTAAAAAGAAAAATGAAAAAGGTTCGTAAGATGTTACAATAGATCCACTTTCCTTTTCTAGCCTCATCTTTTTAAACTATTATAATAACGGCATAGTTATTGTTAGAAGTGGAGTAAAATAATGATGCAATTACAAAGTTTGAATGAACATACGAGAAATCATTCTTGTGTGTATTTTTCACAGTGTGTTCTTCTCCTACAGTCAATTTTTTTTCGGTACTTGTCCAATACAGGATTCTGTTTCATTATCATGCGTTTCCTTGTGAACTGACAAAACTGTGCGACAGAGCTGCTATGCATGAGCCTGCTCACCACAAGTAACTTGCACTTCAGTGTCCTGCTTATGGATGCAAGAAGTCAGGGACCAACTCTGTGAGCATTGGACTACGTGCTCTACCCCCTGAGCCGCAGTTGTGTGAAGCGATTCTGACTTAACACAGCTTTCTATGCTTTCTGTGAGCAACTACACCTCTGCCTACCTACAGTAATGTTGAGGGACATGTCAAACAGGGCTTGTGAGTGTTGCCTCACTCACACAAGATCCCTGCAGAGTTTTCCATTCGTCTGGCACAGCTTGTTCTGCCATAAAAGAAACCAGCACGTCGCGAGGGAGCCTGCAGGGGGTGCATTTAAAGGCGCGCTCCCACAGTGAGCTGCAGCCTCAGAGGTGCACTCCACAGAGAGCGGTGGGCGTGGACACTTAACATTGTTTCTTACTGTAAAGCCTATCCTGAGTAGACGGTAATGGCAGATCTGTATGTATGAGCCTGAGAGGTTGTTGGTGTGTGTGTGTGTGGGCATCAGGGAGTGTAGAAGCTCCTTTCATGCTGCACATATAGGATAATGTGTGTTTTATGGAGCGCAAGTAATTATATGTAGATAAAACTAAAGCACAGAAACCCCCTCATGGCAGGAATCTTTGTTCTCGAGCTCATAAATATCTAAAAGCATCAATTATTAAAACCATGTCTTGCATAAACTGCACTGAACTTACGAAATTATTAGCACTGCTGTATCCTACCTCGTTGAGTTTTCTTGCTGAGTTGAGCCCTCGGGAGCCAGTGGACCCTCTGGATGAGGAGCTTCCTGTGGTTGAGCAGTTACTCGACATCTGACTCCTGGAAAGGTAACCAGCTTTACTGCTGTACGCCATCACGTCTTCATCTGTAATGCAACGATTGAGGAAACAAAAGGCAGCAATGCATTAGACAGAAATACATCCGCTGGCAAAATGAAGGTTTCAAGATGATCCAGGCTAATTTATTACAAATTAAAAACCGCTAAAAATTTCTTCTATTCTTCCATATTTTATTCTGCCACTGGGTTTGGTCAGCAGCGATAGCTACTCACTGCAAGGAAGGAGGTGAGTGAAAACATCATGTTAAAATAATAGAAGTGAGCATCTCTCCCTAAAATGATGATTCAATACGCATCTAGATTCAGGGACGATATGTTTTCAATACAATGTTTTAAATGCAATGTTTTATTGCGTTTAATGATGTCATTTATTTTCCGTTCTAAATTAAAATAAGCTATTTCTACAAAAGTGGGTTCCCTGGTCTTTTATATAACTGATATACCTCAAAACAGACTGTAATGAGGACCGTTTTGTTAAAAACACCACCTGTCTCCTAAGTGAGCGGAATCACGTTGCTCACGGAGACAGTTAGGAACCACCATCCCTCCACCTCGTCTGGAAGTGTTGTAACGTCGTGTGAATGGATTAAAGCAGATGGATTTTCTGTCGCATGATATTTGATATAAGTTTGAACTTTTAATTCATGGTTTCACCTATAAGACCATTTAAATGTCCGTTTATGTCCGTTGTGAAACAAGGTGGGAAGCAGCGGTTCACAGATCTCATGAGAACGTGATGCTGAGACAGAGACAGGTCTGGAACAAAGATCATTT